>JBBPBX010034465.1:0-32622 GCA_038048925.1 Garcialebias charrua
TGTCAGCTCTATTTCAACAGCCTGCATAACTTTAAAACTGTGTATGACGTGACTATTGAATGTTACGTGGTGTGTTACTAAAAACGTGTTCACACTCTTGTGTGAGCACACATGAGCAAAATGCTAATGTAGCTAAAAACAAATGGTTTGCTACATAATGGGACGGCTGGTGGAAGATGTAGCTACACATGCTGACAGTCCCCTCAGATTTTTAAAGTCACAAACCTCCAATAAGTGTCTTAGTGGAACACAATTTGTTAAGTGTCCTTGGGTGTCCTGAAAGGCGCTTTTAAATAAAATGATTATTATTATTATTACAGTTGATTCATACAGGCCTAGAACAACCCAAAATAAATAAAACGTCACAGTATTATACTATTTGTCTAAAAAAATGTTCAATACAGAAACAACTGGACTTAATTTGTAACAGAAGATGTTTCGCTCTTCATCCGAGGAGCTTTCTCAATTCAATTCAAAACCAGTTTTTATCAGTTACCGGTACATCAAATAGCCAAAGCAAAATCTTACATTCCAAAATGGATCGGGTTTTAAGCATCCAGACACTGGAACAATCTGTTCATTGATATTCAGCCAGAAGATAGCTATTCGCACATAAAAAGAAGACGATCAACCTAATTATTGTTGACATGCTGCTGTTTTTATGCTGCTCACAGAGGGCTGAGTGATGCAATAACAGCATTGTATGTGTGTGATAGTACTGTCTCTCTCTCGATCGATCAAGAGTATGTAAGAATAATAATAATAATAATAAACTTTATTTGTATAGCACCTTCCTACAATGCCTTGCATTGACCAGGACAGAAAATATAAAAACCGGTACAATAAATCAGTGAAAATAAATAATAAAAACAGCCGCAATAAATGGAGGCAATGGAAATAAAAATGCTACATACTAAAATACCAAAAGTAATAAAAGTTACACACTGAAAGCTTTTTTGAACAAGTGGGTCTTCAGTCTGGTTTTGAACAGAGTCAGATCAGAGGTGGCACGCAGCTCAAGGGGGAGGCTGTTCCAGGCTTTTGGGCCGGCAACAGAAAATGACCGGTCTCCCCATTGTTTGTACCTTGAGAATGTCAAGAGCCACTCAGCTCCTGTTGAATAGCAAGCAGCCATCAGTGGGCTGATGTCCTCTGTTTATCAAGTGAATAGCTAGTTTTCTGGAAGTCAGCTAACTGGTTAAACTGCTTTTTTACTGAGTTTTTGCAGCTCCTCAGATGAAATGTTTCAACAAAGCAGAATCTGTTCAGAAGACCTGACATCCTTGTTAGATTTGTTTGACCTGAATTATTGAGCAGCATCAGGACATAAACTGTTCATGATGCTCCTGATTTAAAAAGGCTTCTTCTTGTAACTTTTCAGGGGAAAAAAGTATATTTGAATTTGTTGTTATCCAGTTATGATTGCGGTTTTGGGCTTGAAAGTATCTTTTTCTCTCTCTCTCTCTAAAATAAACTAAAAACATTTTTGCCCTGGCAAACTGCTTTGGTTTCATATTTGAACATTACAGTACAAACTAAAATAAACAACAAGGGTTAATTGTATTTAAGTTACTTTATTTAGTAACGTATTATTAAGTCTCAAACATATACAGTATACTGTATATAACAAACAAAGCTTTTTGTTTTGTTTTTTGAATGTCCAGAGGACCAGCTTTTTTAAATCATTATTATTAACTCAATGCTTTGGCATGTCTTTGAAAATGTAATAGGTTTATCTGAAATGTTTGATGTGTGGATTATATATTCTTATTCTGTTTTATTTATTTATTTGTGAACAGAGGATCCACTCGAACAGCTTGATGAAATACACTGAGTTGGTAGATTCCAACAAGAAGCGAAAATCCTCCTCCTCTGATGAGCCACCGATGAAGAGTGTGAGAATCATCTGTGCACATGGGCTTCTTCCTGCCAACACTACACCAAGGCAAGACAAGGAAGAAGCTTGTCTCATCTTGCAAAGTGTGTGCACCTCTCATCGATGCCCTGCTGGATGGGATCTTAAAATCTGGTAAATATAAAAACATCAGTGTGTGTGTGTGCACATAACAAAACATTACATACACATGCTGCATAAGTGTAGTAATTCTTTGCAAAAATGTTTTTAAAGGTCTCAACTACATCAAGGATGACTTGGACACTAACACTGATGATGACAACAGCACAAACAGCAGCCACTCTGATGAAGAAGACTTCTTTGGATCCATTAAGACCAGAAAATCAGGAGAGCTGGAGAGGTATCTTTCATGTCCATCTACTGGAGGTATGGATCTGTTACACTCTTTTCCTCAAATCAAGCGGTTGTCACTCAAAGTCAACACAAGTCTTCCAGCACCTGCAGCTTGTGAGAGACTCTTTAGTCATGCAGGACTCCTTTTAACTGCTAAGAGATCACAGCTTCACTGCAAAAACCTTGAGAGCCAGCTACTCTTAAAGCTTAACAGTCACATTATTGAATAATGTTTCACTGAGTTTATGCTGTCAGTTGTTCTACTGATTAAGTTCAGGAATACACAGTCCTTTGCCTGATGTGTAGGACTGTGTTTCAGTTTATACTTAAACAGTTAGTTCTGTTTATAGGATGTCAAAATGTAAGAAAATGAGTTCCAACTGGTAGAAACAAAGTTTTGCAGAAAGTCGTTTATTAATACAGTATTTAGCTGAATTATTTTGGATACAGTTGCCTTTGTGTTTTTTATTTATTTTTATTTATAACAATGTAAAAGATAAGTGGTTTATTTCTAAATCCTTTTGCCTTTGTGTTTTTATTTATAACAATGTATATTCAGTCTCATTAAAAGTTATGTTTCCTTGTAAATCCATTTGCATGTTATAATTTAATGACACGAGATGGTACTCCGCAGTTACTCACTACTTGAGTAGGTTATAATCAAAGTACTTTTTTACTTTTACTCAAGTAAATTTTTGGATGCCTACTCACTACTTTTACTTGAGTAATATTTGGTTCAAGTAACAATACTTTTACTTGAGTAAAAATTTTGAATACTCTACCCACCTCTGCACGTCGCACTAACCTGCCTGCTCCAGAACCGGAGCCTGAAAACGTGGACCTGGAGTGCAATGGCCGGGTCGGGGAGGACAACGCGTCGGACTCCTCACTTGCTGTCAAAGACTCTACGCCAGAAGTGTCCGACATAGACGCCGAATCAGGTGACAAGAGGGAAACTGTTCATTCCTCCCCGAACCTGGCGCTGAACCTTCCGGAACCGGACTTGTCAGTACCTGCCCTGTTCGACCTGTGCCATAGGGCCGCTGATGCCCTGCAGGCCACGTGGCCGGACCCCACGCCTCGCCAACAGGCTACGAGGCTGGCGGGAAACTATTTCTACGAGAAGCAACCGACAACGTCGCAGAAAATGCCAATTTTTCCAGATTTTCTAAGAACTGAAACGCTCCTGGGCGGAACCTAGGGCTCCCATCATGCTGCCATTGTCCCGACTCTTGGATGTCGCGGGAATGGAGGCTCTGGGTCTTGCCAGCGCACTCCGATAGAGGAGTCTCTGGCGGCTCACCTGGCCCCCACAGCCACGGGGATGAAACCAATGATGCCCAGCAAAGCCTGTCGCGCTTCAGAGAAACAACTCGAGAAGTGCTAAGGCCCAAGGCCTCGCGGCTCGCGCAATGAATACGTCGAGCATGGTACAGGCCTACCTGGCGGAAAAACTATAGGATATACAGGTAACAAAAGACGAGCAAGCCGCAACCGAGGCCATAGAGGAGGCCCGCCGTGCCTCTGACCTCGTGCTCAGCATGATGGGGACAGTAGCTATTTCCCAGGGCAAAGCAATGGCAGAAATAGTTGTCGCCCAGCGCCATCTTTGGCTAACACTGTCGGACCTCTCAGAAAACCAGAGGTCCACCTTCCTACAGCACCCGATCGAGTCGACGGGACTCTTCGGGAGAGCTCTGGAACGTATCCAGACAAGGCTGTAACAAAGACGCAAACAAGCGGATGCCCTCCGCAAGGGTTTGCCAAGGAAAAATTTTCCCCACCAATGGAAAACACGCGTGGTCTCCCAGGAAAGAGACCCTCTGGGGACTGTGAGGCTTCGTAGTACCGTCCGAGTGCTGCTTCGACCTCTTCCTACGGAAACCAGTTCCGAACCTGATGAACCAGGTCGAACTGATAATTTTACAGGTTTGCCAGCCCACGAGGTACGGGAACCTAACTTTCTGATCCCAGTCTCTGCTCGTAGAAAACCACGAGGAGCTGGTGGCATGGGTATATGTAATATATATGTAAACAAAACAGACACTGTTTCAGACATGTACAAAAAAAAAAGTACCAAAGCACAGACTGCCTTGGTTCTTGACTCGAGTCACATTTTTATAAAACCTAGACCTCATTGTCGAACTATGAACCACAGCAAGATACACGAGATTCGCCGGAGACGGCCTGATCTCGCAATATCTTCTGTTGGGCCGAGCAGCCTGCTCAAAAAGGCGCAAGAGGGGTCAAAGGTCACCCCCTTAGACCTGAAACACGAGAAGCAGCAATTCAGCATGCCATCCAGGCTCAACGCGCATGCGCAGGCTTGGGAGGCGTGTCTACCAAATGATTGGGTCATGACAACAATACGTCACGGGCTCAAGTTGCAGTTCTCAAAGAGACCGCCCCGTTTCTCAGGGGTGTTGCAATCTAAGATCAACCCTGCACACGCGCACGTGCTGAGGGAGGAAGTTTCGACGATGCTGAAAAAGGGAGTGATTAGTTTGGTCTCAGGACGCAAACTATGCTCCGGACACTACAACAAGTACTTCCTGGTGCCCAAGAAGGACCGTTCCTTGAGACCGATTCTGGATCTCAGGACTCTAAATAAAAGAATTAAAACTTTCAAGTTCAGGATGCTTACACTGCGGCAAGTTCTCCAGTCTGTGAGACCAGGAGACTACGCAAGTACAGTGGATTTGAAAGATGCCTATTTCCATATAGGCGTGTGGAGGAGACATAGAAAGTTCCTCCATTTTGCATTTGAAGGAAACACTTTTGAATTCAAAGCCTTACCCTTTGGTTTAAAGACTGCTCCGCGTACATTTACTAAATGTCTGGATGCAGCCCTGACCCCTCTTAGGAATCAAGGACTCAGGGTCTTGAATTACCTGGACGACCTGCTAATTCTGGCTGGAAGCAGAAGCCAGGTGCTGTCACACTCCCTTAAGGTGATCTCTCACCTGGAGTCTCTCGGTTTTGTCATAAACCTACAGAAAAGCGATCTGACTCCGTCACGGGTTACTGTATTTCTGGGTGTACAGATTGACACTGTCCAATACAGAGCATGGCTCTCGAAGGAAAGTGTTTCCTCCATTCGCCATTGCCTGGGAAAATTCAAACTGGACCAACGGGTCCCTGTGAAAATGTGCCAACGCCTGCTGGGCCTCTTGGCGGCAGCCATTCCTTGTGTGCCACGTGCATTATTGAAAATGCGGGCCATACAGGTATGGTTTAACCAACAAATACAACCCGCTCTGCCTAAACAAGCAGAAAAGTTCAAGATAGACCCAGAGTGTCTAAAAGCCCTGGAACCTTGGAGAGATCTGTCCGTTTTCACGGAAGGGGTCTCACTAGGAAGGGTGTCGTCCAGTGTAGTCATCACGACGGATGCTTCAAAGACAGGATGGGGAGCGATCTGCAGAAACCAGAACGCCAGCGGCCTTTGGAACGAGCAGGAAGCCAAATTACATATTAACTTCCTAGAATTGCTGGCCGTATTCCTGTCATTAAAATACTTCTTCAGTAAAGGTCTGGTTGCCGGCATCATATCCTGGTAAAATCAGAAAACAGGACCACGGTGTCCTTGATCTACAGAGAGGGAGGGATGAGGTCCCGGGCCCTCCTCGATCTGACACGGAGGATGCTCACGTGGTGTGCTCCAAGAATTCTGTCACTTAGGGCGACTCGTGTCCCTGGTGATCTCAATTATGGAGCAGATGCCCTTTCAAGAGGGTATCTTTTGGCGTCGGAATAGAGCCTGAACCCACGGATTGTGGAACAGGTATGGTCACTTTTCGGTAGAGTCTCTGTGGACCTGTTCGCTTACAGAGCTAGCTCACACTGTGACCTCTATTTCTCCCTGAAGGAGACAGATGCTCCGTTGGGGATAGACGCTCTGGTACATGATTGGCCAGCAGGGGTGCTCTACTACGCCTTTCCACCTGTCCCTCTGATCGGGGCGTCATTGGAGCGGGTAAGACGGGGAGCCCTCTCCTTGATCCTCATAGCTCCCAGATGGCCACAGAAACCGTGGTTCCCAGAGTTGATCTCAGTGTTGTCAGGGACACCATGGCAATTGCCTCCTCATAGGGACCTACTGACTTAGGCATGTGGACAACTTCTACACCCACGTCCAGGGTTGTGGCAACTCTCAGCCTGGCCTCTGAAAGGTACTGGCTGAAAGCCTAAGGCTTTGGTTGCTTTGTCCCGACACAAGCAGCAATAACATTCACAAGGGTATCCCTTGATGTTTATGTTTTTTGCCTGCGAGATGTATAATGGAAAGGTTTCCCCTCTCCTTGACTGATCTCCAACATCAGGATGGGCTCCACTTGTCAGTCGGGCCATTAAAATACAACAACAAAGAGGGAAACATTGCTCCTCCTTCTCAAAGGGAAACAGGAGTTGATGAGTACTCACGCTACTGGAGCACGCTTAGGCTGTTTCTGGTTAGTGTTATATAAATGGTCATGTGAGACATCATGTGGATGCCTCTCACATTTGGCTTTTTTCCTCTTAGCATCTGCTCTCTGCATCCCTTGTAGTAAGCAGCTAGGAGATGCCCGTCCCTTAGGATGGAGGTTCTCACATGCATTTTGCTGAGCATTTCAAGGGCATGAATGAATTACGTTCCCATAGCAAGTATGTTGCACCGAGAGACCGAACTGAAAGGGAACTGAAAGTTATGCACCATAACTCATGTTCCCTGAAGGAAAGGAACGAGGTGCAACATAGTTGGCCCTTTTCAATGCTGAAAGCTCAGTGAAGTGCAATTTCTGAGAAAGATGGAGGGGCGTCAGTCGCTTAAGTACCTGAAAGGCGGTACCTCTGACGCGGGTGACGCCCCCTGCCGTAAAAGGCGTGATTGTATTCCTTCAGGTAATCGCGCGGGGGCACAATTCCCATAACAAGTATGTTGCACCTCGTTCCCTTCCTTCAGGGAACATGAGTTATGGTGCATAACTTTCAGTTTTTGAGCATGGACTTTGTTGTGGACATTACTGTCGACGAGGAAGAGGGCCAGCACCGGAGGAGGTGGCGTGCCAAAGAGATCATCTTAGCACCAACATAACTGGTTTGTTCCACTTTGGAGTAAAGGGCGAAATATACCTGAGCGTTCTATTTATACGCCTATACGCCACGTACGTACGTCAAGGCAAAAGCGTAGCCCCGCGTAGCCCCTCAGGGCATGTACGCGCAAAGCTCTTTTTTTACGACCGCGGACGCTTGCGCGGTGTCTGACCATAAACTTCCCCGGCGAAGCTTCTGTCTGTGCAGCAGCAGCCCCCCATCTCCATAGCTCAGAGAGTGGATGGAGAAGTCCAACTTTAAGCCAACATGTTAATTTTTCTGCACAAAAATTGCTAGTTTGCCAAAATTTAAAAGGGCGGTTATGTTTTTTGTTGATGTGTTAATGTTAATTAGGAATTCTTTTTTTATACGAGTTCTATTTTTGTTCTGGTGAAAGAGCATTAAATACTTCATGCACACAAAGAGAATTGATAAAAGAATTGATAAGGAATTGAATCGACCAATTATATCGACAAAGGAATTGGAATTGCCAAATTCTTATCAATTCCCATCCCTAATTAGGGCCCAGAGCATACCCACTGTTCATGACCTTATAGATACTGTGCCTTGCTCTGCTGTTTTTTATAGCTTTGAATGTGTGACTTTGCAATCCCTGTAGGAGCTTGTTAGTCACTTAAAGCCAACTGGTTCTCCAGATGATGCTATTCCATCTCGACTATTCATTGATGTTTTTCTTACTACAGGTCTTTCAGTCCTTGCTCTTGTAAATAGTAGCTTGTCCTCAGGTGTTGTTCCTGAAAATTTGAAACATGCAGTTGTCCAGCCTATACTAAAGAAACCAAACTTGGACCCTGCTGTCCTGGCGAACTATAGACCAATCTCTAAATTGCCTTTCGTTTCGAAAATTCTAGAGAAGGTAGTTTATAATCAGCTAATGGCCTATCTCATTGAACATAATATTTTAGAGGTTTTTCAGTCCGGCTTTAAATAATTTCATAGCACAGAGTCAGCTCTTTTAAAAGTTTTTAATGATATATTCTTGGCGACTGATTCTGGTGACTGTGTTGTCTTGTGTTGTTGGATCTATCAGCTGCTTTTGACACAATTGATCACACAATTTTAATTGCACCTTTGGACGGTGTGTGAGCATTGGTCATATAGCCCTAGACTGGTTTAGATCTTATTTGACCAAGCATACTTTAGGGATGCACCGATCCACATTTCTTACTTCCGATCTGATCCCGATACTTAAATCTGGGTATCGACCGATACCGATACTTTCCCGATCCGATACTGTTCAGGTATATGAGGCTGTAATAAATTATTACAGCCTCAGCCACTAATATGTATTCACTTTAAAGCAAGGAATAAAAAAACATGTTTTGTGTTAGCAGGATTTAATTGTAACTAAGAAACTTATCCAACATTAATAAAACTTAACTTAAAGTTGCCTTTTTGGACATGCATGAATATATTTGTACACACTGTACTTGTCTGTAGAGAGAACATTAATCTTCTCTTGGCGGTACGAATTCTGCTAACACAAAACATGTAACTACTTATAACTTTTAAGTAGTTACTTTCACCCAGTCTCTTTTTCATCACATGCTTCCAAAAGTCAACAATTATGTTTGTATTCTGCATCTGTCTGTTAGCAAAATATCTTATGAACAACTGAACATATTTTGATTAAACTTTCAAGAAATAATCACTGAATGGCTCTCTCCGACTGGTTGACTTTTAAAGTACATCCAATTGAAGATGGCTGCCACAGCTAACTGAACTTAAACAACACAAAATTGACTACAACTCAGTCAATTTGACAAAAACTTGAGATAACATTTGGTGTGGTAGTAGCTGAGACTCATTCCCAAAGCATATTCAAAGGACTACAGTATTAGAATGCATAAGATCTTTCTTTAAAATTATAACGTTATTCTTTTGGAATCAATGGTGTCNCAGAGGGGCTCGTTCATCTCGGAGAAAAAGACAGATTCGAAATCTTACTTGACTCTTATTTTTTTAAAGCAGTGATTAACCATTGTAACCAAAGAAAATGAGTTTAAAAATAAAATATAAAACATTTTACAGACAGTATTTATATTGACTGAAGAAAATATATTAATAAGCAAATAAAATGATAATGAAAATAACTGTTAGGTGAAGTCTTGGTTCAGTTTCTCAGTCCAAAATTATATAACAACATTGGCTGCCCTACTATCACAGCAACTGTATTCTGCGATTTTGATGATTTCTGACAAACTGATCAACAAATGAGTCAAGATTCAGATTTTGTGTTAGCAGGATTTAATTGTAACTAAGAAATTTATCCAACATTAATAAAACTTACCTCAAGTTGCCTTTTTGGACATGCATGCATATACAGTATTTGTATACCCTGTACTTGTCTGTAGAGAGATGATTAATCTTTTCTTGACGGTGCAAATTCTGCTAACACAAAACGTGTAATTACTTAAAACTTTTAAGTAGTTACTTTCACCCAGTCTCTTTTTCATCACATGCTTCCAAAAGTCAACAATTGTTTGTATTCTGCATCTGTCTGTTAGCAAAATATCTTATGAACAACTGAACAGATTTTGATTAAACTTTCAAGAAATAATCACTGAATGGCTCTCTACGACTGGTTGACTTTTAAAGTACATCCAATTCAAGATGGCTGCCACAGCTAACTGAACTTAAACAACACAAAATTGACTACAACTCAGTCAATTTGACAAAAAATTTAGATAAAATTTAGTATGGTAGTAGCTGAGACTCATTCCCAAAGCATATTCAAAGGACTATTAGAATGTATAAGATCTTTCTTTAAAATTATAACATTACCGTATTTATTTGGAATCAATGGTGTCGGTCTGTTAGTAAAACATCTCATGACCCGCTGGACAGATTTTGAAAAATCTTTCAAGAAATAATAAACGGATGTTTCTTTATGCTGGTGAAAATTCTCAGTCGTCCAGGACATGATAAAATCAATGTCAATGCGTGTCAATGGCTTATCCTGGTTATAAATTATCCCTCTCACTGTCTCCTCACTGAATTGATAAAGCTCCTCGGATGAGAAGCGAAACGTCTTGTTGCTACAAATAAAGTCCAGTTGTTCTGTATTGAATGCCTTTTTTGATGTTTCTTTACTGCTGATTAACTTTTGGATACAATTGAATTGAAGATGGCTGCAGCAGGCAATTGAAATAAGCCAACTCAAAAATGGTTATAATTCAGATATGGAGTTAAGTGATTGTTTGTTTAAAGTTATTTTATATATTCTTTTAAATAATGGGGTGATATAAGATTTTTTTCTTCTTTCTGCACTCTTTTCATTCAATGTTTTCTTTTTGATGAATTTGTTTTATTTTGTCTCTTTCAAATGAATGAATAAATAAATAAAATTAAATATTAAATAGCTTTACATCTGTTAGGTTCATGGCATAAACCAACACAGACATGTTCCTGATTTTAGTATTTTACATCGCTTTATAATGTAGCTGTTTATTATGATTTAATGCAAAGCCACGGAGCTCCAGGGAGAAGCTGAAAGCAGCTCAGAGTGCCCATCCCGCATTGAAAAAGAAAAACACACAGCTGAAGCCCCGGAGCTCTAATGTCCAACGTAAAACTAACTTGACCGCGGTTTAATGTGGCGCTATGGATCTGCAGACATTGAACGTTGCTGTCTTGTTGTGTTTAGTGTAAAATACTTCCATACAACGGACATGTTACCGTGAAAAGTCGGCTAGCTGCTAGCTAAGATGCTACTCACCAATGTTGCCAGATCTTGCGACAGAAACAAGTGACCAGTTCCATGCAAACAATCCCAAAACAAACTTTGAAAACAATCCCAAAACAAGCCCAACTAGTACTCAGTCCTCACGCTGTAGCTGGCTGCAAACTATGAAATGGATTTTCTGAATGTGAGGCGGGTCTTGTTACTCTGGGTTCATGAGACACGCCTCCGTTCAGAAAATCCATTCCATAGCTTGAAGCCAACGTGCATCATGGATCGGAAAATATCGGCTGGTTGGATCAAAAATCCCATACGTAAACAAGGCTGGTATCGGTATGTGCCATGAGCATTGGTTCCGCTTCTTGCTCGGAGGGCGGGCCACAGGTAGGGCCAGGCTCCGTGTTACAGGGGCACCAGCCCTTGTTGGCCCCACCCCAGAACCGCCACAGCCAAGGAGTACAGGGTACAGTGATTGGTACGTTAGTGACAACCAGTTATGAATCTTAGCGCACCGTGTTAGACAGCATCCAACATCAAATACAAATTAATGCGAAGCAGAAGTGTTTCCATCAACTGGCTTGAATCGCATCTACCGGGCCACGCACAGCGTCATTACGTCAGCGTCATTACGTTAGAGTTACGCATGTCTACAGTAAACCGGAAGTAGTGGTTGAAAACAGAACCCGGCCACACATCTCGTCAAAATGGAGAGAATATTTCAGGTACGTGTTGCTATCGGGCAAGTTGTATTTATTCTGTCATGCCAACTAGTTTTAGCGATGTTACATGTTGTCCGGAGCGGAAACAGCTGAACGTCACGTGACGTGAATGTTCGCTACGGCAGAACTGAGTCGGCAAATCTGTTTCCATCTGTCGTTTTGCGCATCTGCTCATTTTCGAAGATCCCAAAAACCACCTCAAGCGAGCGTATAAACTTTTTGGCGAATTTGAGGAAGTAAATTCGGATTTTGCCGTTTCCATTAAGCTTTTCTGCTGCAATACTTCAAAATGCGCATCTAGAAACCTTGATGGAAACACGGCTATTAAAACTTAAGAAGTTTGAAGCCATCCAATCATGGATGTCGGCCAGGCAGTCAAGAGGTTGAATAGAGCGCGAGCCTCTGTGCCTCAGGGGGAAGTAAATTTGACAATCATTGGCGTAGAAATGAAAGGCTATGTTGTGTTTGCGGAAAATAGCACCTAGTGGCAGCAGGTATAATGAAAAGAGAAGGGGACTGAGGATGGACCCCTGCGGTACCCCCCACTGAAGCGCTGTAGATGCTGAACTGAAATCGTTGATATTGACACAAAAGGTTCTGTCCGAGAGGTAGGACTCAAACCATTTGAGGGCAGACCCTGTGATGCCCACCCACTGCTCCAGCCTAGAAATGAGGATCTTGTGGTCAATAGTGTCAAAAGCAGATGTAAGGTCCAATAAGACAAGCAGCACAGAATCACTTGCTTCTGTGGCTGTGAAAATGTCATTAAAAATCTTCAGAACAATTTCAGTGCTATGGAGAGATTTGAAGCCGGATTGGAACAACTCTAGGACGGTGCGGTCATCCAAGAAACATTTCAACCGAAACTCAATTTTTTTCCAGTAGTTTAGAGGTGAATGGGAGGCTGGAGATAGGCCGGAAGTTGGACACCGAGGGGTCAAGGTTAGGTTTTTGGGACCACACCTGAGGATAAACTGTTATTCACAATAGCGAGAATAGAAGGACCCAGAGTAGGAAAAACCTCCTTTAGTACCGATAGTCGAGGGGGGACCACATCAAAGGGGGAACCAGATGGTTTCATGCTGCACATTACCTGCTCCAGTGAAGACAGAGAGATGGGCTCAAAGTAGTCAAACACAGCTACACACTGAGATGGGATGGACAGGTCATGAACTGGTGGAGAAATGAGTGCCCAGGTGTTCACAACTTTTTCTAAAAAGAAATGTAGGAAGTTTCACAGTTCAGTTGAGGCTTTCAGAGGTGAAGACTCACTGAGGTGTAGAACTATTTTCAGGGTGGAAAAAAGAACTCTGGGTTGTGAGAGTTGGAGACAAATTATATCAGAAACCAATTTAGATTTAGCAGCTTTAATAGTTTTCTGATAGCGACGCCAACTCTCCCTTAACATTTGAAACAAAACCTGCAACCGGTCCTTCCTCCACCTGCGTTCAGCTCTCTGACACTGCTGTCTAATGGGTCTAGTGACGTCAATCCAGCCATGGCTCTGATTTAAGTTTCGTTTTTCTGGTTTTAAGGGGAGCAACACAGTCCAGAACATTTAAACAGACATAGTCAAACTGAGAGGATAGCTCCTCGGTGGAAGGAGACACCAGGAGCTGTTCGATCGTCTGAGTTAAAAGCTTCATTAAAACGAGCAACAGTGAAATGATTAATGACACGAGTGATACAGGCAGGAGCGCACAGCTTAGCAGTAGGACAAGGGGGGTGAAGTTGTTACGACCCGAAGGCACGTAGCACACGACACAGAAAGGATGTTTAATAAAAATAGTTTATTTTAGGCTCTCCGAGTCTGTGAAAGAAAAAAGTTGGACTTCTCAAAAAACAGCTTCTGGATGATTAATAAAAAACTCAAAGTCCAGCAGGACACTCACGGCTCCTGGTCTTCAATCACCCAGCAGGTCTCCACAACAGAGGGTGTTGTGATTCAGCTTCCTCTTCTTAAACACGCAGCAGGTCTTCACAACAGAAGGAATCAGCTTCCTCTTCTTCACACATGCAGCAGCAGGTCTCAACGGAAGGTTTCAGCTTCTTCTTCAAACGCACAGCAGCAGGTCTCACGTCAGCTCCAAATGACAGCACTTCTGCTCGTCTCACGACATCCGCTTCTTCATACGGACTTCTTTACACAGCTCATCAAACGGCCTCCTCAAAAGGCTCCAAACGGCTCATCAAACGGCCTCCTCATGTGGCTTCAACAACTGGCTTCATGGCTCCTCTTCACACTGCTGCTGCTTTTGCTGCTGCTGCTGCTGCTGCTTCATCAGGTCTGCTGGTTCTGCATCAGGCTGCTTCTCCTGGAGCAGCTCAGACCTCTTCTTGGACCTCTGCTTGCTGCCACTCTCACTTGGACCTCTTTTTGCTCTGTGGCTTGGACCTAATATAGGGAGAGCAACTACCTCCACCTACAACTAATGAGCACCAGCTGCAATCAATTAGGCTCCTACAACCTCTAAACAGCTAATGTCTGTGCTCAAAATCTTTAAACAAAACCTCAAAAAACCTTTAAACAAGTTTATGTTCCGACTAAAATAAATTACATGCCTGGAGCATGTAACAGAAGTCCAACAATACAGGCATGTGATCTGACAAAACATTGTCTTTTTTTAAAAGGCCTCCCTTCTCCCCTTACAGCCATCCACTCCACACCATTGTTATGAAATATTTATTCTAGTAATTATCTAGTGGAGTTTTTTTATAGGATAGAAAGAAAGGGATGAAAAAACAAAAAGGAAAACAAAGCTAAAAAGTGAGAGAAAGGGTAAAAGAGAAAGAAGGCGATAGGAGTAGAGAGGGAGAGAGGTAGAGAGAACACACATCAACATCATTGAAGTCTGCCTCTAGACCTGCGGAGAGAAAAAAGACAAAACCAAGAAACCACAACAACAAAAGAACATATACTGTATAATGATACAAATAACATCATTACTGTAGAAAGTATTTTATACGGTATATGGTGATACAAGATGTATTTAGTAACCACCACAACCCAACTGAGTGTGTATCTGATAAACACCTGAATCTAAACACCTGTGTGAGCATGCTTGTCACTATAAGATTTCCCCTTAAGAATGTTTAATAGTGGATGTGGGGACCCACAGATCCGCACCCAAGGGACACGACGGTAACACAGGGAGGACCGGAGCCACAGACACACAGGGGCCCCAAGCCCGGAGCTTTGAGAGTCCCCCAACAGGGACAACTGCACCCCCGCCCCAGAGAGAGGCAGAGGGAAGCCCCGGGCAACCCCTAGCAACCACAATGCAGAAATCCCAAGAGGCTGCAGCGACAAGCCCACAGGCCCCGCCGGCAATAAACCACAGTGTCATCGGCATTATATATAGAGAGAGATGCATCAGGAATGTTTAGACCTACATTATTTCCATAAATCGTAAAAAGAGTGGGACCTAAAACTGACCCTTGTGACACACCATTGGTGACTGTTAGATGAACACATGGCCTCCAACCTGAGAGATGGATATTGGCTTCTCAGATCACACTGTTGGCTGGTTCTCAAACTGAGAGCTTGTGGCATAAGATGTCATGATCTACAGTATCAAAGGCTTTGAGCAGGTCTAAGTAAAGTGCAGCACAGTAATCCTTAGCATCCAAAGCTTCAACAACCTCATTAAAACCCTTTAGCAAAGCAAATTATGGGGCTTGTATTTAATAAGTGAATCCCAGAAACTTCATTTAGGATTGAACTTCAACAGCTGACTCTGCCTAAAAGTAAAATGTTTGTCTCTGCTACTTGCCGTTGTGTTTATCTTTCTGGGTCTATTCAGCTGTTTTCTAAGATAAAGCGCAATCAGAAACCACAAAGAATGGCTCTGAAAACTTTCTTTAGAAGGATACGCAGTGAGGTGAATTATGTAAAAGGCAGAATATTCTGATAATAAAAGGGTGTAAATCTGTCAGATTAGTGCCAACAAAAGAGTGTGTGGGATTAAGGTAAAGCATGGATGTGGTTCCTTTTGCTTTATTACTCACTGTACAGTCAAGGGAGCCTTTTTTCTAGAGGAGCTACACAGCTAAATGGATTAAAGTCACAATTTACTCTGCACAAAACAAACATTTAGGCCTCCATCCCCCTCTGTGAATCTTTGTGACTGTGTGCTTTGATGTTCAACCAGCCGCCCACTGTGACTTCTTCCTCCTGCTGAATTGTGTTCAGTGGAGCTTAGGTTTAGACATATGGAGATGCTAAACACTGCCATCTATTGTTCTTCTGCTTAAAGCTGTGCTAGAGGAGCATTGTTTTTGCAGATTAAAGAAGCCTGTTGGTGTGCGATTTAACAGAAGTAGAAATTCTGTAAAAGTGTGTCTGGGAAACATTAAACCTTACCTGAGATTCGTAGTTTTTCATACTTGATTATAAAAACTTAACCCCTGGCAGAAGACACCAGAAAGAATCGTGCACACTCACATATAAGGCTGATACAGACTCTCCACCAAACTTTTTGAATAGAAAGCTCATGGGATGAGAAGCGAAACGTCTTCTGTTACAAATAAAGTCCAGTTGATTTTGTCTTGAACTTTTTTTGAATTTACCATGTCCTGGATGACCGAGAATCTTCACCTGCCTCCACCAAACTTGCATGTTTTTAGATTGTAGAGGAAACTGCACTACCAAGAAAAATCCACATATGCACAAGGAGAGTGTACAAACTCCATTCAGGGAGACCCCAGCTGTGATTTACATTGTGTGTTTACACCCCTCTAAACATTAGCCTCTTTCATAATTTAGATTGTCTCTCTCTCTTCCTATTCTTTGTAAATCATGTTTCATCAATTCAGCACTGTGGATCAGTTGCTAGAGCTGTTGCCTCCCAGCAGGAAGGTTGATGAATCAAATCCAGGTCCGGGCCTTGCTGGGTGGAGTTTGCATGTTCCCTCTATGCATGCGTGAGTTTTCTCTTTGTACAGTTTTCTCTTTCCTCCCACAAACTAAAAACATGCACGTTAGGCTGATTGGTAACTCTAAATTGTCCCTAGGTGTGAGTGTGAGTGAATGGTCATTTGTCTCTGTGTGTCCCTGTGATGGACGGAGACCTGTCCAGGGTGTACCCCGCCCCTCGCACAGTGACTGCTGGACATGGGCACCAGTGATCCCTGAGACCAGAAAAGAAAAAGTAGGTAAAGATTGATGGATGGATATTTCATCAGTAAAACATAGACAAATAACCATGGCTTTGTAGTCTAACGTTAATACAAGTATTCCTTAAAGGAAAGTTATATTCATAGAATGCTCCACACACAAAGATTGTCTAATGCTTTCTGCTGGATATGCCAACGTTTAAACAAATGTGTGATCTGTTGGCACTCAAAGTATGTGTCTGGGATGACTCATCTACCACCACACCAGATTAGAGATCATTATTTGTAAAACTGGCTACATTTTAGAATTATTGTGTTTGCTAATGTTGATTAGATGTGGCGGCCATTTTGAACTGGATTGTATCCAAAAGTTAATCAGTTGAAGATGTTCATCCAATAACTTTTCAAAGTTTCTTTAAAATTTGTCAAGTGGTTCATGAGATTTGTTGATAACAGACATATGTTTTTGTCTGTTACTTAAACATTACTTCAAAAACACAATGAAACTAGGGTGGCCGTGAGGTATAAATGAACAACATAAAAAAATATATACAACAACATTTGAAAAAACAGAATTACATTAAAGCTGCACCATGTAACTTTGTAGTGCAGTCTGTAACTTTTCTAACAATATATTTTTAACATATTTCTTCACTCTGTCACTATCTACTGACAGACTGGTGTTAGACAAAGTAATCTCTGAAAAAAACTATAGTCCCCTTGCTTCTCTATCAGCATTTATAAAAACACTAAAAACACAGAGTGACCCGGACAATGACCAGCCAATAAAAACAGAGCTTGAATTTGAATCAGCCAATAAAAACAGAGTTTGTAACCAGCCAATAAAAACAGAGCTTGAATTTGAATTTCAGCAGAGCCTCCCCCTCAGAGCCATATGGCTCTGAGGGGGATCAGGATCAGGATCAGATGAGAGGATCAGAATGCTTTGCCTGTTGAAAATTTTTCCAAGTTCTGCACTCTACAGAACGTTACACAAAGCACCTTTAAGCTAGCCTGGCCCTCGCCTTCCTGCACAGCTCCGCTCAATTCTCATTTCCCTTCACTGCACAGTCTGGGACTTCTCTCATAGACAACGATTTCTCCGGTAGATTTTTGACCGGACCAATCAGAGAACAGAAGGGGCAGAGTTTTTGGCCCCTAACCCACGCCCCCACCTGTCCCAGCGCAGCCAGCGAGCATTCGCATGTTCTCATTCAAAGCGATGCAAAGCGATGCAGGACTGTTTTATATGTGACACAAATGTATTAATTTCCCCTTCTTAATCCCTTATCTGGAGTTTTCTTTTGTTTTTTTGGCCAAAAGTCAAGTTATCGCTCCCTCCTCCCTCCTCCTCCTCCTCCTCTCCGCTGAGTGCCACCTGTCCCAGCGCGCAGCCAGAGCCAGCGCGCAGCCGCATGTTCTCATTCAAAGCGATGCAAAGCGATGCAGGACTGTTTTATATTTGACACAAATGTGTTAAATTCCCCTTCTTAATCTCTTATCTGGAGTTTTATTTTGTTTTTTTGCCAAAAGTCAAGTGATCGCTCGCTCCCGCCTCCTCTCCCTCCGCTGAGTGAAATGAACAAGGAAATGACTGAGGTTGTCACGAGAGAATTAAAGAGTCCCATCAGATTTCCTGGTCTTCTGGTGTGTTGGACCAGCGATCCATGGTTTTATTTTATTTTATTAGAACGTTTTATTAACATATAAACACAGAATATCCAAAGGCAGCGAGAGAAAATTCAGCAGGAGGCGGAGCTGAAGTCAAGTTCAGAAGACCACGGGGGAGCGCGCAGCCAGCCGCATGTTCTCATTCAAAGCGATGCAAAGCGATGCAGGACTGTTTTATATTTGACACAAATGTATTAATTTCCCTTTCTTAATCCCTTATCTGGAGTTTTCTTTTGTTTTTTTGCCAAAAGTCAAGTTATCGCTCGCTCGCTCCTCCTCCTCTCCCTCCGCTGATGCTTCAGGTTGTCACGAGAGAATTAAACTCGTGTTCGTTGCTGCCCGAGTCCCATCAGATTTTCTGGTCTTCTTTATCAAGTTTTCAACATGTGGTTTAAAATAAGAGAGATGTACATCAACGATGTACCAGCGATGGGCCAGCGATCCATGGTTTTATTTATTTATTTTATTAACATATAAACACAGAATATGCAACGGCAGCGAGAGAAAATTCAGCAGGAAGCGATGCTGAAGTCAAGTTCAGCAGACCACTGGGGAGCAGCCAACAGCAGAGGCCACGCCTCCAGCAAGAATCGTTTCGCAATGGAGAAAGTCCAGACCCTAGTCCGAAGCGAAGTGAAGGACAAGGGTCTGGTTTTAACCAGGCTACCTTTAAGCCAAAGCGGAAGTGGCCAGAATCACATGATAAAACGGGATTACATAAAAAATAAAATAAAAATTACATTTGAAAAAAATAATAATAAATAAACTACTTACTTAATGTAATTCCATTTTTTTCCAAATGTCTTCTTCTTTCGGCTTTTCCCTTTTTCAGGGGTCGCCACAGCGAGTCATCCTCCTCCACCTCACTCTGTCCTCTGCATCCTCTGTCCTCACTCCAACTACCTTCATGTCCTCTCTAACTGCATCCATATATCTCCTCTTTGGCCTTCCTCTGTGTCTTTTTCCTGGCAGCTGCATTTCTAACATCCTTCTACCAATATACCCACTGTCCCTCCTCTGGACATGTCCAAACCATCTCAGTCTGGCCTCCCTAACTTTATCTCCCAGTTGTTCAACATGTGCTGTACCTCTGATGATCTCATTCCTGATCTTATCCATCCTTGTCACTCCTAAGGAGAACCTCAGCATCTTCATTTCTGCACTTCCAGTTCTTTCTCCTGTCTTTTTGTCCATGTCTCTGTCTCCAGACCATACAACATAGCTGGTCTCACCACTGTCTTGTAAACTTTTCCTTTGACCTTTGCTGACACCTTTTTGTCACAAATCACTCCTGAAACTTTTCTCCATCGCTCCATCCTGCCTGGACTCTCTTTTTCACCTCTTTACCACATTCTCCATTTTCCTGGACAGTGGACCCCAAGTACTTGAAGTCCTGCACCTTTGTGACATCTGCTCCTTGTAGCCTCACTGTTCCACTGGCCTCCCTCTCATTCACACATGTACTCTGTCTTACCAAGGGCGTAACTTTAGGTCTAACATTGGGGGGGTTATGCTCTTTACCTATTTATTTATCTATCGAATAAATAACTTTTTTTTATGATTCAGGATATTTTAGGGTTAAAATATATTGTAATGCTTTTACTGTGATTTACTGTGATTTACTTAACTTTCCTGTTTTCTCTGTATTTATTCTGCTCCTTTTTTGTTCCACATAGGTTCAACAAGTAAGAAAAAAACTCACTATTTTTCTGCATTTTTTTCAGCCATAACACATATTTTACATTTTTAAGATTTATTATATAACATACCTCAATTTCACAATTTTCAAAGAGTGTGTATTTACCTGGTTCACTACAGTTTAACTAGGAAAAATTACAACAAATGATTCAAATACAGCCATAATATGACAAGAGCAGAGTAAAACCCTGCATCATACCTGTCAAGTTTTGGATTTAAAAATAAGGGAAATTTTCTGCCGGGTACGCCGAGCCATCCCACTAGCCCAGGGATCTGCAACCTTTATGATCAAAAGAGCCATTTCTGCCCCTTTGTTCACTAAATTAAACGTTTCCGGAGCCACAATACCTGCTACAACTGGGATTCTCAACTGGTGGCCCACAGACCACTTTAAGTTTGTTAGAGGACAATTTTCTGACCTGTAGTTTTCTGGCCATTGTAAAGCTGAAAATATCTAACGATTTGTTGATATTTTTACATTTTAAGACTAAAAAAGACCAGATTATCATAAAGAAGGAAAAATAATGTGATCTTTCCCAATTAAAAAATAAAATAATGAACTATGCAGGTCTAGGTAAATTATTTTAATTGTGGAAAAATTAAATATCCTACTTCGAATAAATAAAGTTAACTTATGTTTTACTCCTTCTATTAGTTCTAGTATTCACACATTTGCAAAGGAAATGACAGGAAAAACTGCTAAAACTAGCCCTTTTTGTTGTTATAAGAACAAATAAAATTCAGTTTAAAGTTAGTTTTGATCAAAGCTTGGAAGAGCCACTGCTGAGGGACCAAAGAGCCGCATGTGGCTCCAGAGCCGCAGGTTGCAGACCCCTGCACTAGCCCAACCAAAGTCCAGGACCCCTTACATTTTAAGACAGGTTTACAAGAAATCTAAAATAACTACCTATCAGCCTCTTTCAAACCAGTTATGTGATCACAATCTGATAGGCCTACCTTTGTGCTTGACAGATTTTTCATGCTGACGGACATCGTTCCTTCCCCCATGAGAGACACTAAAGTCGCAGTTACAAATCTTAAAAAACGCGTAATTGTGCCCCACCCTACTCTTCTTTAGGAAAGTAAATTCGCTGTCCCATTTTTCAAGATATTTACACGAAGTCTTAACTTTTTCCAAGTGACGCCTTCTCTCTCGTTACATCCATCTCTGTGTTTTTCCGGGTTTGTGTTCCCCGCTGCCAACACTAACATCGCGAGAACTGCCACCGAGGCTACTGCAGGTGGCAGTTCTCGCGAGGCTAGTGACAGAGGCACTGGAATGTTTTTTTTTTTTAAATAATATTATAATACGGGAGATTTCCGGGGAAATAATAATTCGGGATGACGACGGGAAAGAGGGGTAAAATACAGTAGTTTCCCGGCCAAAACGGGAGACTTGACAGATCCCTACATGTCATCTTCAGCAATTATGCTTAAATGTTCACTTGCAGCCAGTTTCAAGGTGATTACCGTAATACCACCGAAACAGCCAAAAGGCGCACTTTGTTTTCTTTCAAACACCGTTTGAATTTTTCTGATAGCCCAAACCGTTGCAGAGTTACGGTAATGCAAGCGTGTGGAAAACGTGTCCCCGGCTGCTGCTGGAGGGGGAGGAGGAGGGAGAGGCTGAGAACCGAAGGGCAGCTTTTACGCAGAGAGAGAGCAGTCTCAGCTGAAACGCGCTCCGGCTCCGCGCACCTCCAGTTAATCCGGGAGCTTGAAATGAATGATGCCATTTTATTGGGGGGGTTATATTGACTGGATCCAATTATTGAGGGGGTTAAATCCCCCCCATCCCCCGTGTAAATTACGCCTATGCTTACTACGGCTGACTTTCATTCCTCTTCTTTCAAGTGCATACCTCCACCTCTCCAAGTTCTCTTCCACTTGTTCCCTGTTCTCACCACATATCACAATGTCATCTGCAAACATCATAGTCCATGGGGATTCCTGCCTGACCTCATCTGTTAGTCGGTCCATCACCAGAGCAAACAAGAAGGGGCTCAGAGCCGATCCTTGATGCAATCCCACCTCCACCTTGAAGCTATCTGTCACTCCTACAGCACATCTCACCACTGTCCTGCTGTCTTCATACATGTCCTGTACCAGTCTAACATACTTTTCTGCCACTCCAGATTTCCTCATGCAATACCACACCTCCTCTCTTGGCACCCTGTCATATGCTTTTTCTAAATCCACAAACACACAATGGAGTTCTTTCTGACCCTCTCTGTACTTCTCTATCAACATCCTCAAAGCAAAGATGGCATCTGTGGTGCTCTTTCTTGGCATGAAACCATACTGCTGCTCACAGATAGTCACCTCTTGTCTAAGCCTTCCTTCCACAACTCTCTCCCAGATCTTCATCGTGTGGCTCATCAACTTAATTCCCCTGTAGTTGCTACAACTCTGTACATCACCCTTGTTCTTAAAAATGGGAACCAGCACACTTCTTCTCCATTCTTCAGGCATTTTCTCACCCTCAAATATTCCATTAAATATTTGAGTCAAAAACCTCACTGCCACCTCTCCAAGACATTTCCAAACCTCCACTGGTATGTCATCAGGTCCTACTGCCTTCCCCTTCTTCATTCTTTTCAAAGCTTTCCGGACTTCACCCTCACTAATCTTTCCCACTTCCTGGTCCACAGTTTCTATGACCTCCACTCTTCTTTCTCTTTCATTCTCTTCATTCATTAGCTCCTCAAAGTAATCCTTCCATCTTCCCATCACACTCTCCTCACTTGTTAGAACATTCCCATTCCCATCTTTAATAAGCCTAACCTGTTGCACATCCTTTCCAGCCTGATCCCTCTGTCTTGCCAATCGGTACAAGTCCTTCTCGCCCTCTTTAGTGTCCAGTCTCCCATACAACTCATTGTACGCCCTCTGCTTTGCCTTAGCTACTTCCCTCTTTGCTCTATGTCCCATCTCCTTATATTCCTGTCTCCTCTCTTCAGTCCTCTCACTGTCATATTTCTTCTTGGCTAATCTCTTTCTTTGAATGGCGTCCTGTGTAAAGTAAAATCATACACTCTCAGGTATTAAACTCATAATTAAACTCATGTATTAAACTTTTCACCTCATGTTAAGAATCATGCACTCCAAATGACTTTGTGCATCTTGTGACCATCTTAAATCTGCTGACTCTGTGTATCTTGTGACCATCTGTGTGAAACCAACCATTTGTTCCTCATTTTAAATGTCATGTTCCTCATTTTATCTGCTGATTAAACTGTGACCTTCTCGTGTTAGTCTAAAAACACTGTTGCATTATAAGAAAATGATGAATGCTCATTTTCCATGTGTTATCAGCAGTTTCCACCTTGTGACAGATAAGCACCTCCTCGTTCCACCCATTGTACCACCCTGTTCCTCCCTCAACCCCTCCTCAAATTTGCTCCTCCTACGCGAGGGTTTTTAACCATGCTGTGTTACTCTCTGAGCTCAGAACAGAGCCAGACAGCTTCAGTGCCTGTATTATTTCTGTTCTCAATCTTGCAAGATTCATTAAATCTTTTAAACTTGAACTTCGCTTGGACAGCCTTGCCTCGTTATCCAGTTTATTCCACAATTTGGCGTCAACGAACAGGATATTGCGTTTGACTGGACCGCCTGCTGGAGACGACCGGACGGGACCCCGGGACCGTGGGTCCGTAGGACCTGCTCCTCTTCCCTCGAGTAGACTTCAGAGACGAGAGGACGTTTCGGTCCTCACAGCGGGAGAGCCAGCATCGACAATATTCGACAAACCAACGAGAAGGTTGGGAGGTAAAGTAGAAATCTCTTTTTCAAGTTTGAAAGATTTAAGCCGAAGTAAAACTGAGACGAGACGCGTTCAAGGACCGTAGGAAATTTGAGCGCGAGAGCACGAAAATCGCTGTGAGCGTTTATTTTTAAACGCAAAAACACGTAAATCGTTGTGAGCGCAAGAACACGTAAAGCGTTGTGAGCGTTTATTTTTAAGAACGCAAGAACACGTTAAAATTGTGAGCACTCGATAGTGCAAGAACAATTTGCGCGTTAAACTCTTAACGCAGGAAGGTCCGTCTGAAAACCAAGCACGTAGGTAATTCAAATGTAGAAATACGTTAATAAATTACCGCCAATCGTGCCGCACGTAGGTTGTTATGAGGTAGAAATACCTTAAAGACTGCCGCAAATCGTGCTACAGCAGAAGTAAATTTGGGGAGCGCTCGATAAAAATAAAAAATAAAAAGCAAAAATAACAAATAAAAATAAATAAACCTGTGTAGTTACACTCGTTTTGAAATAAAATAAAATAATTAGGCGAATAACTTGTTTTTAAACAATAAATAAATTCATCCAAAAATAAATAAGTATACAACTTGGTTTTAAACAATAACCAAATTCATTCAAAAAATAAAATAGGCAAATAACCTGTTTTTAAAACAGAAAAAACTAACTGAAATATTAAATAAATACGGATAACAAATAGAATTAAATAGATATAGTAAAAAAGTAAATAAAACAGACATTTAAATCAAATAAAAAAATAAAAATAAAAATAAAAAATAAAATAAAATGGGAACAAAAAACAGCAAAAGCGAAGCTTATATACCATGCGGGCCTGAAATTGACCGCATGCGAAGACTTCACGGTGATTTGTGTCTAAGTTTTGTACCACAGTGGCATTGTAAATTCAATTTTCCAAGAAATGGATCGTTTGATCCACAGGAAATACAAAAATTGGAAGAACAATTGTTAGAACAAAAACGTAAGATCTGCAGCAAGAAAAAGATTCCACAAGGTGAGTTGTTAACAGTGACCAATCATGAGCAAGCTTTTAAGCTGTGGAAAAATGAATCCAAATTACAAAGTCAAAGAGTAATATCAAAAAGTCTTCAGATGACCCAGAAGATAAAGAAAGCAGACCAGAAGGCTCCAAAAGAGACAAAACATTTAGGAAATAAAAATATGAAAGGGACAGAAACACAAACTAACCCACTCAATGTTTCTTTCTCTCCCTCTGCTCCACCTGCGACTGGATCTTCTGGCATCCCACCTCTCACCATGCCGCTGTATCCTTCACTGGCACATCTGAGTTCACCCCAACCACCACCGTACCCTGAGCCACAGAGAACTGGACAACTTTTGGACTGGTTTCTGAACATGGACATGGACGATGACTTCCAAGGCTCCAAGAAAAAGGAGCAACCAGGAACGTCAACTGAATCAGGTACTGCCAACACACCTGACTCTTCACCCTCACCCTCTGATTTGACTAACATCTCAACAGACACTGAACATGAGGGAATAGATTCTGGTGGACCAGGAAAGCCGAACACAAGACTTCAAACTGCAATAAATCAGCTTAAGGAACAAGCAAGTCACATTCAAAATGAAATTGACAAAGCTCAACAAGAAATTGCAGACAAAAAGAAAGACAAAACCACCTTCATCACTGCACCTATGATTGAGGTGGGTGGGGCTGAGCAATCACAATTGGTCTATAGACCTTGGCCACACGCCGTGCTGATTGACATGGCCAAGCAGCACCTGCCTGATAGAGCCCAGGGTGGAGAAGGGATAGCTCTGGCATTGTTTATGTTAGTCAGAGTGATAAGACCAACTCTCCATGAGATAAAAGTCATTTTATCAGCAATATATGGTCTTGGGTTTGTCTCCCAACTTAACCCTGAACTTTTTGAAAAGGAAGACGGTTTTCAACTCGTCAGTCCAGACATCAACGCAGACAGCAACGAGGGGTATTTGAAAAATGTGAAAGAAATTGGGGAAAGCCTGAGTAAGGTGTTCCCAGCTGCTCCTTGTTATGCAGACATTGCGAGCACCACCCAGAAACCTGATGAAACTCCACAAGACTACGTGAACCGTCTCCTGCCCATCTTCAAAACCCACTCAGGCATCCGTGAGCCTGAGGGGAACTGGAGACACGACACAGCCCCCTCACCATTTGAAAACATCTTCTGCCAGGCGGTCCTGAACGGTTTTCTCTCACCAATAAAGAAATCAATCAAGACCACCTACATAGGCTGGAAGAAGAGACCACGCCTGACTGATCTCCTGAATCATGCTGAGCACGCATGGGACCTGCAGGTGACAGAGGTCACCACCACTCAGAAGAAAAAACAAAAACTGCATGATGACGCTCAACTGACTCTGCTTCAAGCAGCCACTCAGCTGACCCTGAACCAGGCTCAAGCTGCAAATCACCCTCCAACAGCTGCAAATCACCCTCCAGCAATTCAAAAAACTGATTTTGCTCCACCTAGACCATGCTACAACTGTGGAAGCCTGGAACACTGGGTCCGCCACTGTCCACACCGACAAGGACCAAGAGGCCGAAACCAAGCTCGCAACAGGTACGGCAACCGAGGCAGAGGTCAGTTCAGGCCCTATCCAAACCAAGGGCCCAACTACAACCAAGACTCCAACTTCAGACAAAACCAACATCAAGGCCCGCCCCAAGGCAGAAACGAAGCTGGACTCAGGGGTGGACAAAGCCAGAGGGGTTACTCAACCTGACTAGCCGAAGATGGTGGGAGCCAGGGACTCCAGACCGCAAGTGCCAGCACACACACACCTGTTTCTGAAACAAATGACATACACACACATACATACACAGGAGAAGTTATTCCTACTTACTTCAAATACACTCAAGCTGCTTATCTGAAACTACCAATGATGACTGCAGTGGTTGAAAACATTTCATTACAATTTCTTGTAGATTCAGGAGCAACACAGTCATTGATCATGCGTAAATGTCTTCCAAATGCTCCACTTTCTAACAAAATTGTCCATTCCACAGGTGCATCTGGCCGGACAGTTCCTGAAGCGGTCACAGTTCCGCTCAAGATCATCGATCCTTTTGATCATGAAACACATGAACATCAGTTTTTGCTTTCTGACTCTTGCCCAATAAATTTATTAGCAAGAGATTTGATTCTGAAATTTAGATTGGCAATAAACTGTGCACCTGATGGTTTGACTGTGTCTAAACAATTAGAGTCTGATGCTCTGGTCTCTCTCACACCTGAATTATTGTTCATTTTTCAGTGGTTGTTAATTGATCCACATCAGAGACATACTCTGCTTTCAATGGCCAGAGAAAGGCTGCCACCTAGTGTCTGTTTTATGACTGAACCACATCTACACTGCACTGCTCATGTCGTTTCAGATCCAGCTGACCCATTAGGGGACTCATTTCTGCAAACACAGACAACACAACTTGTCACCACATCCATCTGTTGGACACAAGACTCATGTTTTGTGCTGATAGATTTGAACAACAAAACAACACCTCAGACAAGTTACTTCACAGTACCTGATTCATTTCCTCACATTTCACTAGCAAAGCCACCTGACTCCCAATGGCAATCTCTAGGTCCTCTAGCACTTAGAGCACACACCACACATGACTGGGAACCACGTGATGATTGTTCCTTCTCACCGTCTCTCAACATGTTTAGGCAAGATTTTTGCCTCATGCTGACAGCACGGCCAACAAAAGAAGTGATTGATAACAATGCATGACTAGTTACGTCCATGATGTCTCTGGACGACACTGAATTGGCAGACGTCCCCGCCCATCTCTGGGCCACAACTAAATTTGATTTCGGGTTAATTAAGGGCCAAAAACCAATTGAAATAACACCAAAGTCTTCTTATAGACCTAAAATAGCCCAATACCCACTGAAGCCTGAAGCAGAAAAAGGTATCACTCCAGTTTTCAGCTCTTTGCTGGAAGCAGGCGTGATAATCCCCTGCCCTGAGTCACCAGTGAGAACTCCCATTTTTCCAGTCAAAAAGATCAGACCTAGTCCTCCAGATGAATGGAGGTTTGTTCAAGACTTAAGAGCAGTTAATGCCTCTGTCCAAGCAAGAGCACCCATTGTACCTAACCCTTATGTCATCCTTTCTCAGATCCCTGCAGGCTCCACATATTTCAGTGTGATAGACTTAGCAAATGCGTTTTTTAGCGTTCCAGTTCACCCCAACAGCCAGTTCTGGTTTGCTTTCCAATTCCTGGGTAAGGCTTTCACTTTTACTCGGCTTCCACAAGGTTACTGTGAGTCCCCAACTATTTTTCATCAAGCACTGAATGATAGTTTGATGAGTTTCTCTCTGCCTCATGATTGTGCTCTGTTACAGTACGTGGATGACTTGCTGCTGGCTGCACCATCTGAACAGTCTTGTAAAGAGAACACGATCAGACTGCTGACATTCCTTGCAGAACAAGGTCACAAAGCATCATTGTCAAAATTGCAGTTTGTACAAACCACTGTCACTTTTCTTGGACACAGGATCTCCAGAGAAGGAAGAAAAATTGCTGACTCGCGTGTTGAGGCGATTGTGAAACTGCCATTACCGGTAACAAAAAAACAACTCATGTCTTTTCTAGGTCTTTGCGGTTACTGTAGGCATTTCATCCCAAACTACGCTGAGATTGAGGCTCCTTTAAGAAAGGTATGTCATGACAAACACTTACAAATGAGCTCACATGTCACGTGGACAACTGAGGCACTGCAGGCCTTTGAAACACTCAAGCAACAGTTGCAAAAGGCTCCCACTCTTGGTATTCCAGATCCTACACGCCCGTTCACACAGGCTGTGGATGAGAGGAAGGGCCACATGACGTCAGTGTTGTTACAAAAGCATGGTGACAGATTGAAACCAGTCGCCTACTTTTCAGCCAAATTGGATCCAGTCGCTGCTGGTTTGCCTCTCTGCTTGCGCGCTGTAGCCGCAGCCGAAAAAGCTGCACTGGCGAGCAGAGACATTGTGGGGTATTCTGATCTGACTCTTCTTGTCCCTCACGCAGTTACTCAAATTCTTAATGAGCAAAAAACTGCTCATCTTTCAACCGCACGTTGGTTACGTTATCACACCACACTGTTGGATATGCCAAACATCACCATCCAACGATGTAATGTCTTGAATCCTGCGACTCTTTTGCCAAACGAGGATGATGGTGAACCACATGACTGTATGGCGGAACTTGAAGTCATATGCACACCACGACCTGACTTGGAACAGAATCCTTTGACTGACCCTGATTGGGAACTTTTTGTTGATGGATCTTCTTCACGTGACCCTGACACTGGTCAGATTCGCAGTGGATATGCTGTTGTCACCCTCACACACACAGTTGAATCATCTTCTTTACCATCATGCTCAGCACAAGCCTGCGAGCTGGTGGCTCTCACTCGTGCATGCACACTTTCTGAAGGTAAAACTGTTAACATCTACACAGACAGCAGGTATGCTTTTGGAGTTGTTCATGACTTTGGAGCTTTGTGGAAACACAGAAACTTCCTAAAGTCTGATGGCCAACCAATCCTTCATCACAAACTTGTGGACGACCTTCTTACTGCAATCACTCTCCCTCTCAAAATTGCAGTCATCAAATGTGCAGCACACACATCAAACACTGATCCTGTCTCCATAGGTAACTCACTCGCTGACGCTGCAGCTAAACAAGCCTCGATGTTGCCCAACCCAACTAACATGCTTTTGTCTTTGCCTTTAAACAAAGCTGATGATGTTTCATTCTCTGTTTCAGACATGCAAAAGTTTGCACCAGCCAGTGAAAAGGCAAACTGGAAGAAACACGGATGCATTTTTCAAAATGATGTGTGGGTAGGTCCAAATGGTAATCCATGCCTTCCACGACACTTTTTCCCTTCTTTTGCAGCATTGACACATGGATTGGACCACGTGTCAAAAGGAGGGATGTTGAGACAAATTAATGAAAATTGGTTTACGATTAACTTTCATCAGACAGCCACACAACACTGTGAGGCATGTTTAATCTGTGCCACACATAATGTTGCTAAAGCCATTAAACCCACAGGTTCTGGAGCCCACAAAACAATCACAGCACCATTCCAACACATCATGATTGATTTCATTGAACTAACACCAGCTCAAAACAAAAAATACTGTCTAGTCATAGTAGACATGTATTCCAAATGGGTAGAAGCCTTCCCGACAAAGCATGCCACAGCTAAAACAGTAGCTAAACTTCTGTTACAAGAAGTCATTCCCAGGTGGGGAATCCCACAAAAAATCTCAAGTGATAATGGCCCCCATTTCGCAAATCAAATCCTTGACGACATATCACGAGTACTGAACTTTGATCTGACCAAACACTGTGCCTATCATCCACAAAGTGGAGGGGCGGTCGAAAGAGAGAATGGAACATTAAAAAACAAACTGTCTAAGATCTGTGAAGAAACAAAACTTAACTGGGTGTCTTGTTTGCCGATTGCACTAACATATTTGCGCATGCGGAGACGAGCTAAGCATAACCTCAGCCCATTTGAAATCCTTTTTGCGGCTCCACCCAACATGGGTGTGGGACCAATCTCAACTAGTGATCTAAAACATTGTGATCACAACATGCTGACGTATTGCATTAATCTGACTAACCACCTCAAATCCATCAGAGAGCAAGTCCAGGGAGGGCTACCCAGCCCAGCTCAGGTAAAATTACACAACATAACTCCTGGAGACTTTGTTATGGTTAAATCTTTCAGGAGGAAACACTGGAACTCGCCCAGGTGGACCGGACCCTACCAGGTATTGCTCGTGACCCACACGGCCGTGAAAGTCGCTGAGAGAGCTACTTGGATCCACGCCGCCCACTGCAAGCTGTTCCGAGGTACCAGGTCACCAACAGAGGACCCACTGGCAGGAGAACGAGTTTAATCATCCCAGAGGAAAAGCGCGCCAGAGCCTTAAATGCTGGGTGCCAACAAGGGTGCAGCAAGTATCGGAATCTGCACGATTTGATACCACCGAGGGTGCAGCAAGTATCGGAATCTGCACGATTTGATACCACCGAGGGATCTACACGCTCAAAAGACACTGCTTTAGAAGAACTCCTGACAACAACAGAAAAGATAAGACAATGCTCGATACACGCATCCCACGCACAACTTTAAAACAAACTGTTTCACCTAGAACATCCACTGGGATGAAAGAGTTGCTTTGCTATATTCTAGTCATTGTGGGACTGACACTGATAGGTCTCATGACATGGTACCTGCATCCTGAAAATGTGAACCAGCTCAATCCAGCTAAGAGAGAGCTCAAACAGAGTCCTGGTCGAAGGGACTACAATGGTAACCCCGTCTTCATGGTTCCATATGTCAACGGTACAACTTCAACAATAACTTTACCTGTTTGCAGATTGTTTGACTGCTCAGATGAAAGAATCAGAAAAGCCGAGTTTTACATGTGTCTCTGTGGTACTTATGATCCTACCATTTGTAAGTCCTGCCCAACATGGGAAAAAGTTTTTTTGTACACAGGTCCTTGGGATAGTCCACAAACAAAGAAAGGCCAACCACTTTATTGGTGGGCTGAAAGGTTTAAACTAGTAAAAGGCGGAAATGGCGGATCAGCTAACCTCCTATTATCCATACAATCCGTGACGAGATGGCAGGTGTATCCCCCACCTAGCTATAGATACCAAAAGGATGCAACTCGGAAACTACTTAGATACACGACAAACCCTAAATTGCATGTTATACTCCAAGCAGAAGTATCAGGTACAGACCCCTTCAGGGAACTTATAATTCAAATAACAGATTCTCCACCAACACCCACACGATATGAAGTATCTTCCGGTCTCGAGACTAACGACACACTCCTTAGCATTGACAGCGTAGATTATTCCAAGTTGTCCCCAAATGATGTAATCGCTATGACCACAGGGTACTCCGATCTTAATGTATGGTTAACATGGTTAATTGAATCAGCTAAAGAAGCGTCACTCTCTGAATGTGTAGCCTGTGCATCTGCACGACCCACTCCCTTAACAGAACCAGCACCGTTGTTTTTAGAAGACGAATGGGGTTTCGATTGCATGTTACTTATCACCAGAAAAATTAAAACTAGGAATTGCACAACCTTAGAAGAAATCTTTCCCCTTGGTCCTGATGGCACACAGGTTGGTGCATTTCATGCTGATAAAAGACACGATTATATTTGTTTCAATTTCGTGACCACCGTTCCTGACACCAACCTAGGCAGCATAGATGCTGATTGGTGTAATGTAACATTCACAGCCGTAACCACGAAAGGTCTGCGACAGGAGGTGGGGCGACTGACGCGTTCAGGTTTGTACTACTATTGTGGTGGTAAAAGGTTGTATACTCAAATCCCTCAAAATTCAATAGGACTGTGTGCTATGGTTAGACTTAAGGCTCCACTTACTCTCATAGGACACAAAATTGCACAAGCTTTTCCTTATCCAGGTAACAGACGGCGTAGAAGTTTGACCTTTGATCCAACAGTGAACTCTCCAACTTACATCGATGCGATTGGAATCCCTAGAGGCGTTCCAGACGAACATAAATTGGCTGATCAAATTGCTTCAGGGTTTGAAAATCTTCCCGTGATCTCAG
>JBBPBX010034466.1:0-10056 GCA_038048925.1 Garcialebias charrua
TGGTGATATTTTTTTATGGGGGGGCGCCATAAAAAATTTTAAGCATGTGTAGAAGTATGCATAATTATGTTTGTATACTGTAAAGTAAGTTTGTTCATGTTTTTTATTTGTATATATCAGGTGTATCCATTTGTATAAAACTATCATTAATAAAACATGGTTCATCTTCACCTTGTTTGAGGCATCAGTGTGAAAAGAGAATGGGAGTGTTCTGCTTCCACTTTTCAATTGTTAGACAACTTCTATCATATTCTGTTATTATTTTAGTAATACAAGTTCATAACATAAATAGAATTGTGAGGGTCCAGACTTAAATAAGGACAAAGGTGTTCAAAAATCCACCAAATAATTCAATTTAACAGTTCCAAAAATAAACTAACAAATAATTAAATTTCAATGAAAAATAAATCAAAAGATAATAACAAATTTGGCCCAACTTAAACAGGTCAACTGAAGTCTAACAAGGAGGAATGATTCCAGATTAGATTTTAAATAACTGATTTATGGGGAAGAAAAATGATCTATTTTACTGTGATCCACCTGATGAGCTCCACTTATACTTAACGCTGCAGTCAAGTCCTCTTCGCTGGAGCATTGATGCCTACTCATGGTATTTATGCTTCTAGCCAGTTTCTGAGTACAGTACTTTGAGAGACACTTACCTTGTTTTTTGTTGTGTTTCCAGTCCTCGTTTCCATCTTGGTCCTGGGACCAGTTCTCTGCTCATCGTGTCTTGCCCTCCAACCACTTGCCTGCCTCATTTCGCCCTCTGGGATTCATCTCAAGGAACTAAGGATTTCTCTGTAAAATAACAAACAAAACTAGATCAATCATCTTGAAAGAGCCTTCTGGTCAAGCCTTTCTGACAGTTTGTTTCATCTTCTAGGAAATCCAGAAGATCCCTGTACATGTGTACAGTATATAGACTTGCACTGTAAATAATAAACACTGTTACTTTTGCACCTCTTCGTCTTGTGTCGTTCTGGGTCTCATTACCAACTGGGTAAACCTTTGAAATCATAACACTATGACCACTTTATTGTTCTTTTTACATATTTTGTGCTAATTTCAGCTTACTTTTTTGTTGCTAGTTTTATATCTTTCAAAATATGAAACTTTCCCTTAAACATTATTCTCTTAAATCTGTTTTCTTTTTTATCTTGTTGAGATTTTAGCTACTGTTCTGCTACTTTTCTGCTACTTTTAACTAGCATTTTGATACTTTCAGCAAAAAAAATGCTACTTTAGCTAGTGTTTTGCTACTCATCAATATTTTCCTCTTTTTGCTGAAGCTTAGCAGTTTAAGCATCTGTCTTTTAGCTACTATATGTCATGTGTTTGCCCCTCACAGCCAGCCATGTTCATGTTTGTTGTTAAAGAAACTGAAGTGACCTAAAATCCGATATCAGTCTCTTTAAGTTGGTCACCCACCAGACTGGTCTAATATCCCAGTGACGATTTCAAAATGGCGGCTACTCGCGTCCTCAGTAAGTGAACTCCCTAACTTTTACTAAAATAACAGTTTTAAAATGTTGTTGTGTGTTTTTTAATCACACACACAGCTTAAGCATATGCTTGTGAACACAGATCACATTAAAAACCTGTGTTTAGTTGCATGGCATGCGGCGTACGGCTGTTTTTGTCGTTTTTGGATCACCACAGTTCTTTAGGTCAGCGGCAGCGACTTTCATTCACCACATGGCGGTTACACAGTTCACTACAGAACTGTTGTGAAATAATCAAATGTATTTTATTATTTAGCACATTAAAAAAGTAACTATTAGTTATGAATTTTATCTTAAAATATATATTTTTTACCCTTGTTTTCTTTGGTGCTGTGGCTTATTTTTGTTAGGCAACCCAGAACTAAACACACATTGTTTGTTGAACTGACTATAAATTAGCACTAAACTGTGGTAAAAAAATATATATTTGGTTTCCAAAGATCCGTGTTTAGAAACATTCTATAATCCTGTATGATATTTATGTGTTAGGACGTGTATATTTGTATAGTAAGTGTGTGTTTGTGTTTGTTTTCAGTCTACCTCGACCAGTACAACAACATGTTTGTTGATGAGCAGAGAACAACAACATTTTCTGGCAGCCTGTATCGCAGTGCAGGGGATTTGTCCTGTTTGTACATTGATGCAAACCTCACTATGAAAGTTGAGCTTATCCAACCTGCACAGGACAGCACAGCTGGTAAGATTTAGTAGAAATAAGTTTTAATGCAAACCAAACTAATTACTGAATAAGGAGTTTAACAATACTGTGTTTTTTTCTTTTAAAATGATTTTTTCAGAGAACTGTGAAGACTCTCCATCAACCAGCAGCAACGCAGAGTCCCCCATCCGTGTGAATGACGGTTTTAATAAAGAGCAGACACTGTTCTTGATTGAACACATGCGTGAGAATGTAAAAGACAAAGGTGAACTCCCAAGAAACCTGTCCGAGCTGAATGCCAGGCTGCGAAAGGTAAAAAATAACAAAAAATTGATGTGGATTGAGGCTGCAGCTAAACTCACAGAGCAGTTTCATGAGACTTTTAATCCAGATAAAGTGGCCAGGAAATGGCTAACACTTGTTGATGCCTATAAAAGAGTAAAGGACAATCAGAAGACAACCGGCAGAGGGGCAATAAAGTTCCAATTCTACCACGAAATGGACGAACTCATAGGAGACCATCATGACATTTCCTACCCAGTCGTTGGCACAGCTAAGGGTGTTACTGTTCGGCGACCAGAAGCTTTGGGTAGGAGCACCAACACTCCATTTGAAACGCCAGACTCGGACGCAGAACACTTACAGCCAAAAACTCTGTCGCCACAAGGAACATCCACCACTCGCAAGCGAAGGTCTAGTGAGGTTTTGGAGTTCTTCCGCCAGTCAGAGGAAAACAGTCAACGGCGACATCAGGACATGATGGAGCAAATGAAATCAGCCCAGGATGATTTCAAGTCACTGATGACTCAGATGCTACAGAAAATGTAGCTGTACTGTAAACTTTCTTATTGTTTTGCACAAAACAACTTCTTGTTTTTTTTTGTTTTTTTTTGTTGAAGTTACTGTGAATTTTTTTTGTATTTTCAATGTTCATTTTGCACAGGTTTGGCCCAGTAAAAACGGATGGTTTTCAGTGCCTTTGATGGGAAAATTACTGTGAAGTTTTTTTGTTTTTCACATTGTCACTCTATTTCATTTTATGATTATGTTTCTTAAATGTTGGTGTTTTTGGTGTTGGTGAAACTTTTTATACTTTTATACTATGGAAAACTACTATGCAGTATTACACTGTATTTCATTTTATGATTATGGTTGAAAAATGTTGGTGTTTTTGGTGTTGGTGAAACTTTTTATACTTTTATACTATAGAAAACTACTATGCAGTATTACACTCTATTTCATTTTATGATTATGGTTGTTAATGGTTGGTGTTTTTGGTGTTGGTGAAACTTTTTATAATATGGAAAACTACTACAGCAGTATTACACTCTATGAAAATGCTGTTCTGTTGCACATTTTGTAATTAAAACTGAAACTTTCAGACAACTGAGATTTGTTTTCAGTATGAACTATTTGCTTGCAAAGGTTAAAATAGAAAATATTTGTATAAACTAGTTTAATAGTATTGAAACTATTTTGCATTACTAGTACAGAGCAAACCGTGTAACATTTTATTACCCTACAATACACAAAAGGTATGTTTCCCTAGAATTTTGCTATGTTCACATTACTAATTTATTTTTGGAAACGTGTTGACACGTGCAGTTCTGACAGATACTTAAAGCACTATGAGCCTTGAGTAAGGCAGTAATAATATTTATTTAATTGTTGCAACCCATCTGTTTAAACTTTTGTCACAACTCAAAGACAAAATGCTGTATTTAAAGAAAAATGTTTATTAAGCTTCATTATAGCAGTCTTTTAAGTACATTTGTACAGACAGTTTTGTCATGAACAACTGCGCTAATGTAGGAAGACGCAAAACAACATACTACCTATTATTTTTTCTTTTACACACCGGAATTCTAAGGAGTTATTCATTTTCATCATCCTCCCTGGGGGACCCTTCTGCATGCTGCTGACAAATTTGTGATGGCCCACGTCCCAAGTTGTGGAGGATGCAGGCAGCCACTATGATCTTCACCACCACATCAGTTCTGGTATTCTGCACGTCACGAAGCCGTCTCCACCTGCACTTCAAACATCCGAAGGCTTGCTCCACAATCACCCTTCCACGGCTGATTTCAGCGTTACGTTGCTTGTCTGCTTCACTTAGAGCACCATTGTCGCGCTTGGGTGTTAAAATAAAGGGAAATGCTTCACCTATGTAAGCACTGTCTCCTAGCAACTGATAGTTGCCCATCTTATCCTGCCATTCTGCAAAGAAGTCTGATGACCTCAGCATCCGAGCATCATGAACACGTCCAGGTGGTCCTGCAAAAATGTCAATAAATCTCCCACTCTCATCAACAATACCCTGAAGAAGGATGGAGAAATAGGACTTGCGGTTGATGTAGTCATCCCCTCGTATCGGTGGCCGCTGTATCCTAATATGACATCCGTCGATTGCACCGATTACATCATTCACGCGACATATGCGGCCAAAAGCTGCAGCAGATGAAGCTTTTTCACAAGCACTGGGCCAGGTGATGAATGTTTGTCCCATTGTGCAGAGCGTGTCAAGCATTTCCAGAATATTCCTGTGTGCTGATGACTGTGAAACATCAAACTTGTCAGAGATTTCTCTAAAACTATTCTGATTGGCCATGTACCACAGGAACATAAGCAGCTTTTTAGAAATTGGTACTGGTGGTACACCTTGATTGTGTTCCTTATTAATGTTTTTATCCTGCAGCTGCGTCAGTAGTGACGTGAACTGTGGCTTGGTGAGCCTGAGGTGGCGTGCAAAGGTGGTATCGTCCATTTCGAGCATCACGTCCCACTGAGATCCTGTCTTCAGGATGGATGGGTTTCCTGCCAGTATGGTAGGGTCCAAGACAACTCTGCAATGGAAAAACAGTGTTTATTTTAGACAGACATAAAGTTAATAATGAGCTGCAATTCTCTGTCATTTTTTCATCATTTGACTTCTTGTTTATGTGAAATATACACATTTCAGACAGCTACTTTCAGGAACTGTTGGAATCTGGAGAATAGTTGAATCTCTTTGAATCCTGGCAAAAAAACAATGCAGATATGTTCCTGTCTTTGATTTATACATCTACCTTATAATGTTTTTCTAGTCTTTGATACTTTGTTGTACAGCGCTTTACTACCATTTAAAAAAAAAATAATATATATATATATATATATATATATACAGGTAGTCCCCGATTTACGAGCGAGATCCGTTACAACGAGGCGCTCGTAAACCGGAAATCTCGTAATTTGGAACGGCCGCCACGCTTCTCGTAAGTCCGGAAATTCGCTCGTAAATTGGAACGGTTTTGCTAGCGCGACTACAAACACTCGTTTTTCATCGAAAAACTGCTTATGAGTGCATAAAAATGATCGGAAACGTGTGTCCACATGTTTAGCTAACGAACTGTGGTGAAAAAACACAGGAAAACTCAGTATTTTTTGCGTTTTTTCCAATAATTCGCCAGCTCGTAAGTCTGGAACCTCGTAGATCAGAGCGCTCGTAAATCGGGGACTACCTGTATATATATATATATATATATATATATATATATATATAATATATATATATATATATATATATATATCTTGTATTTATTGTCTATTGTTTAAGGAAATTCTACCATTGCAGTTAATCATTATTTAGTTTGTAGCAGGTCACTTTTTTTACATGAGTCCACGAGGCTCAATGACATTTACCTGACTAAATAAAGGTTGATTGTAAAAACAACAACAGTACTGTCAGGCTACAAACCAATACTTTCTGATGGTGTTATATATCATAAAATCAATCACCTTTATTTTATTTTATTTTACCAGGTAAAGCCCGTTCGAGATCTCTTTTACAAGGGTGACCTGGTCAAGTGGTCAGCAGGGTTAGCAACCGGTGTTAGCAACTTATTTATTTAGCAAAATAAAGCAACCACTGTACAGTTTCTTCAACATATCGTAAACCCCCTACATGTTTTGCTGTGCAGTGAGCGAAGACGTTTTTTTTTTAGCTGTAAAGCCAGTTTTTCTTTTTCCCAACGAGAAAAATATATATTAAATCTATTACCTTCGGCGTTCATCTTTCTTCTTTGACATGTTCTGTGTCAGGAGTGCATATCTGGTTGTCTGGAGTGCATATATGTTTAGTAATTTATTATATTCCGAAACAGCAACAAAAACAAAGCGTGCGTCCATCTTGTTTTTACCAGCGGGGTAACCGGAACGTGTTTTCAAGTGGTAGATGGGGAGATGACGTCACTGCCACTTCGTAGTTCCCAAAATACGAGGTAACTGGAACGCAGCATAAGGGTCTTTTCTTCCACTTTATGATAAAGAGGCTCTGGGTCCTGCAAGGACAATAACCTTCACATCAACGTGAAGAAGACAAAGGAGATGATTGTGGACTTCAGAAGGAACAAACAAACCCCACACACCCCACTGAACATTGGAGGATCTGCAGTGGAAGTGGTCTCCAGCTACAAGTACTTAGGTGTACGGTACACATGAACGATAACCTCAGCTGGAGCAACAACACCACCAGCCTGATCACGAAAGTTCATCAGAGACTCTACTTCCTCAGACGGCTGAGATGAGCTGGTCTGAGAAGTTCAGACCTCACCTCCTTCTACAGGTGTGCAGTGGAGAGAGCAAATACATAGAATCAATCTACTGTATTTTTTTAGTACCAGAGTTCTCTTAAATATTCCTAATATTAAAGGTCCTGAGTTGACTCCTAATGCATCTTAGCATATATAACATTTCACTTGCACCGATTTCAATTTTTTGGCCAATCACCGATTACCGATTTTTAGAAAGTCTGACCTGCCGATTCCGATTTTGGCCGATACCGATTTTCAGGTGTTAAAAGGTCAAAATGCACCCTAAATTTTCAGGATTTTCCAACCTTTGCTGAGGCAGATAAAATCGGTAGATAAAATCGGCTTCTCATTTAAAGATCGGCCGATCACCGATCTCCCCAAATTACGGAAATCGGAGCCGATCGATCGGCCGGCCGATTTATCGGTGCATCCCTACATTTCACCATATAAATGTACCTTAAATGTTTCAATGTTAATAAGCTAGTAACTTGCAAGAGACTTTGTTTTCATTCTCCAGATCAATACAGTGTTAAAAATAGTAAAACACCACAAGTGAAAATACTCACTTTTGGGATATGGGAAGTCACCTGCTGCATGAAGGTTAAGCTGGACATCTTGGATCTTCTTCTGTACACCACCTGTCTGTTACACAGGTGGTAGATTGGAAATAATCACTGCTGGTGTGTAGAGATGAAGGTGTTGTGTGGATTTTTTTCTGTAAAGAAAGTACAGAAGGCACATTAATTATGTTTTTTTTTTTAGCATTTTCCACATTGCTTGAAGTGCTTTGTGTACACATATGTAATCACATTTTAACTTTCTTAATACAACATAAATAATAATATCCAGGTTATTTCAATTGCATTGATCCATCCACAGTGATCTTTATAATATTAAAATTAAATTCAAATAATTATATAATCACTGTTTCATAACATGAAAAATTCAAACTATTTAATGCTTAAATCTTTCTGCTACTTGATTTATTTAAGTTTAGTGTCTTTGAAACAACAGCACAACTTATAATGAAACTAAAGTTTAACTAAACTAAACTAAAACTAAAGTTTATTTATTCATTCAGATTTATTCATCAGAAAATTTGCAACTGCTGCTAAACGAAACGAGACAAAAGTTAACTAACACAGACAGACACTCTGAGGAGTAAACAGTTCATGATGAGCTGAAGATGGACAGACAGGAGTCGTCTTCACACATTCGGGTTTATAACTAGCAAGTAGCAACTTTGCAGTACACCACACCATGAGCACAGCTAGTAGCTACTGTAACTGACTGAAACAACCACACACACACGACACCACGTCCCGAACACAGATGAGAACAGCTCAAACTTTGCTCATGTGTGCTCAGCGATTTATTAAACTCACTAATTATTACTTGCTTACCTGTGTAGAAAGGCACCATTAATAATTACAGCTGTTTCAACGTCGCTAGTTGGCCGTGCAGCAAGGCCGAGCGCAATTCGTGGCACCGGCATGTCGTACTGACACTTCCTGTGACATGCCACTCTTCCTGTGACATGCCACTGTTTTTGTGACATGCCACAGTTTTTTGTGCCACTAGATGGCAGTTTTTACTGACATGTCAGTGTTTTCACAGTGACATGCCACAGTTTTTTGTGCCACTAGATGGCAGTTTTTACTGACATGTCAGTGTTTTCAGCATGTCAATGCCTATTTTCGCCTAATTACTCATTTATACTGCCTCTTATTAAAATATTGATTCAAAATTGTGACTGTATTGCTTTTTAAATCATAGAAAACATTTATTTAATGGATATTTACTTGTTGTGGGGGACATGTAGTACTGACATGTCAGTGTTTTCAGCATGTCAATGCATATTTTCGCCTAATTAAATCATAGAAAACATTTATTTAGTGGATATTTACTTGTTGTGGGGGACATGTAGTACTGACATGTCAGTGTTTTCAGAATGCCAATGCCTATTTTCGCCTAATTAAATCATAGAAAACATTCATTTAAGGGATATTTACTTGTTGTGGGGGACATGTTACTGACTGTCAGTGTTTTCAGCATGTCAATGCCTATTTTCGCCTAATTACTCATTTATACTGCCTCTTACTAAAATATTGATTCAAAATTGTGACTGTATTGCTTTTTAAATCATAGAAAACATTTATTTAATGGATATTTACTTGTTGTGGGGGACATGTAGTACCGACATGTCAGTGTTTTTGTGACATGCAACAGTTTTTTTGTGCCACTAGATGGCAGTGTTTTCAGCATGTCAATGCCTATTTTCGCCTAATTAAATCATAGAAAACATTTATTTAGTGGATATTTACTTGTTGTGGGGGACATGTAGTACTGACATGTCAGTGTTTTCAGCATGTCAATGCATTTTTTCGCCTAATTAAATCATAGAAAACATTTATTTAATGGATATTTACTTGTTGTGGGGGACATGTAGTACTGACATGTCAGTGTTTTCAGAATGCCAATGCCTATTTTCACCTAATTAAATCATAGAAAACATTCATTTAAGGGATATTTACTTGTTGTGGGGGACATGTTACTGACTGTCAGTGTTTTCAGCATGTCAATGCCTATTTTCGCCTAATTACTCATTTATACTGCCTCTTACTAAAATATTGATTCAAAATTGTGACTGTATTGCTTTTTAAATCATAGAAAACATTTATTTAATGGATATTTACTTGTTGTGGGGGACATGTAGTACCGACATGTCAGTGTTTTTGTGACATGCAACAGTTTTTTTGTGCCACTAGATGGCAGTGTTTTCAGCATGTCAATGCCTATTTTCACCTAATTAAATCATAGAAAACATTTATTTAAGGGATATTTACTTGTTGTGGGGGACATGTAGTACTGACATGTCAGTGTTTTCAGCATGTCAATGCCTATTTTCGCCTAATTAAATCATAGAAAACATTTATTTAAGGGATATTTACTTGTTGTGGGGGACATGTAGTACTGACATGTCAGTGTTTTCAGCATGTCAATGCCTATTTTCGCCTAATTACTCATCAAATTACTCATTTATACTGCCTCTTACTAAAATATTGATTCAAAATTGTGACTGTATTGCTTTTTAAATCGTAGAAAACGTTTAATTAAGGGATTGCATGTGCTTTGGAAACAATGCCACAAATAGTGTTTCCTATTTATTTAACATGCTGTAAGGAAAGAGGCGTTCCACAAGTAGTTGGTTTGTAACACAATAATGATGGCTACGGTATTTTGATTTCTTACTCAGAAATTTACCTGTGGAAGCACCTGGCCAAACGGGTGTCAGAGAATACAGTACATATTTCTCGATGTCATA
>JBBPBX010034466.1:12652-32621 GCA_038048925.1 Garcialebias charrua
AATACAGTCACAATTTTGAATCAATATTTTAGTAAGAGGCAGTATAAATGAGTAATTAGGCGAAAATAGGCATTGACATGCTGAAAACACTGACAGTCAGTAACATGTCCCCCACAACAAGTAAATATCCCTTAAATGAATGTTTTCTATGATTTAATTAGGCGAAAATAGGCATTGGCATTCTGAAAACACTGACATGTCAGTACTACATGTCCCCCACAACAAGTAAATATCCACTAAATAAATGTTTTCTATGATTTAATTAGGCGAAAATATGCATTGACATGCTGAAAACACTGACATGTCAGTACTACATGTCCCCCACAACAAGTAAATATCCATTAAATAAATGTTTTCTATGATTTAAAAAGCAATACAGTCACAATTTTGAATCAATATTTTAATAAGAGGCAGTATAAATGAGTAATTAGGCGAAAATAGGCATTGACATGCTGAAAACACTGACATGTCAGTAAAAACTGCCATCTAGTGGCACAAAAAACTGTGGCATGTCACTGTGAAAACACTGACATGTCAGTAAAAACTGCCATCTAGTGGCACAAAAAACTGTGGCATGTCACAAAAACAGTGGCATGTCACAGGAAGAGTGGCATGTCACAGGAAGTGTCAGTACGACATGCCGGTGCCACGAATTGCGCTTGCTGTCTCTCTGGCCGTGTGAAGCTCTGACTGTAAACAGAGAGATGGTCCCCCTCCTTCCTTGGCTCGAACCGGAAGTGCTGGCGAATCTGAGATGGGACATAAACTACGGCCGCTAGCGGCCGCTAGTTATAATTAGATTCAATGGAAAAGCATGGGAAAAGCCATAGATATCATATATATATATATAATGTCTATGGGAAAAAACCCCAGGCGGCGCCGAGCGGGGAAACCGGAAGTACGTCACTCACAATCAGAAAACGTTTTTTGAAACAAACAAAACAATCATTACTCATAAAATATTTGTCCTACACAACTAAAAACATATATGCATGCATTTCGAAATATTTTTATTTTATTATTTCACTTTTATAAAAAAAAAAAAAAAAAATCTTCAAATGGTGAAGAAGAAGAGCTGCAGATCCAAGGAGGAGCGGCGCCCCTAGCGCCCTCTAGTGGCGGCCGCCTCTGTTATCACCACGGGTTTTAAAATGGGTTCTAGGGACCGACAGCAGTAGCTGATTAGAAGACCTCAGAGTTCTAGACTGACAGAGTGGCTTCAAAAGATTGAAAACATATTTGGGAGTCTCACCATGGAGTGCTTTAAAAGTTAAAACCAAAATTTTAAAATGAACCCTAAAATAAATCGGAAGCCAGTGGAGAGAGTACAGAACAGGAGTAATATGATCCGTTCTGCGGGTTCCAGTCAAAAGTCTGGCTGCAGCGTTCTGCACAGACTGAAGAGAAGCCATGGTGGATTTACTTATCCCTACTAAAAGGCCGTTACAATAATCCAACCGAGAAGAAATAAAAGCATGGACAACCATTTCTAATTCTGTCTTAGATAAAATAGCTCGCAACTTTGAAATGTTCCTTAAATGATAAAAACAGTTGCGAACTAACAGTTTACAATGACTGTCCATTGACAGAGAGCTGTCAAAGAGAACACCCAGATATCTAAGGTTGTTTTTGTTCGAAGGATTTAAGAACCCAAGATGCTTCCTTATTTCCATGATTTTATCATCTGGAGCAACGATAAGTAAAATGTCCAGACCCAGACGCTCCATGCACGCCCTGCAGGACTATGTCTTTCAGGCCTTTTGGGACTACAATCTGCCCCCGCTCCTCACTTGTGGAGGGGTCCTTCCATGACCTCTGCAGTACTCCATCTTCCAGTCGCAGAGCCTCAAACTTGGACCACAACCCTTTAGTTGCCAGCGAGAGTCCAGCAACCTCCTCCCACGGCGGCTTCAGTTGCCTCTCCACCCACTGCAACACAGGCTGGATGTCAGGGTCCTGTTCCTGATGGTGCCTCCAGCTGTCTGTGCCAACCACCTGCAGCTCTCTGCAGATCGCCAAGTCACTCTGACCTGATCCTCGACGGTTCCGATGCAGCTGTTCCTCCTCCAACCTCTCCCTCCGGTCACAGTAACTGCACCCCTCTGCAGCGCAAGGCCGGCGGGAGAGGGCATCGGCATTGGCGTGCTTGGCTCCGGCCCGATGAATGACAGAGAAGTTGTAGGATTGCAGCTCCTCCAGCCACCGGGCCACCTGACCCTCAGGTTCTTTAAAAGACATCAGCCACTGGAGGGCCGAGTGATCAGTCCTGATCGTGAATGACAAGCCACACAGGTAGTACTTAAAATGGCGTAGAGAAAGCACCACCGCCAGCAGCTCCCGCCTTGTCACACAGTAGCGCCTCTCAGCTTTGTTAAAGGCCCTGCTGAAATACCCCACCACTCTCTCACCCTTCCTTCCCCAGCTGGGACAGGACCCCCCCAACCCCCACGCCACTTGCATCCGTGTCGAGGATGAAGGGGAGGGAAGGGTCTGCAGGAGCGAGGACTGGGGACTCAGTCAGAGCTTGCCGCAGGCGGTCAAATGCTCCCTGGCACTGTTCAGTCCACACATAGTCTCTGTTCTTCTGGAGTAGTTGGAAAAGGGGGGCTGCTATACTTGCGAACCCCCGCACAAACCTCCTGTAATAAGAAGCCAGTCCCAGGAAGCTTTTAAGATCTCTCTGAGTCGTAGGCGTTGGCCACTCTGCCACCATCTTTACTTTGTCCTCCATTGTGCCGATCCCCTCTCTGCCGACTCGGTGACCCAGAAACGACACCTCTTGTTGCATAAAGTGACACTTATCTGGGTGGAGTCTCAGGCCCGCGGCTCTAATTCTCTCCAGCACTCTACAGAGTGAGTCCAGAGCCATTGCAAAAGAGGCGCCATGGACCAGTATATCATCCAGATACACCAGACACTCCTGGCGAGGAATGTCAGCCAGCGTCTGGTCCATCAACCTGGAAAAGGTGGCAGGTGCATTGCACAGTCCAAACGGGAGCACCTTAAACTGCCAGAGTCCCCGCCCCATACAAAAAGCAGTCTTAGGTCTGGCACTTGTTGATAGGGGGACCTGGTAATAACCGCTCCGAAGGTCCAGAGACGAGAACCAGTTGGAGCCGGACACCAGGTCTAGTGACTCGTCGACCCTAGGCAGTGGATATGAGTCTTTCTCAGTCACCCCGTTCAGTGGTCTGTAATCAACACACAAACGCCACTCTCCATTCTTTTTGGGCACCATGACAACAGCAGATGCCCAGGGGCTGTTTGAAGGCTCGATAACATCAGCCTGCAACATGTCTGACACTGCCCTGTCACAGGCATCCTGACGAGCCAGGGGAAGCCGGCGGGGACAACATTTTATTGGGTGTGCATCTCCCGTCAGGATGTCATGTTCCACCAAACGAGTCCACCCCACCTGGTCTTCACTTAAAGTCCATGAGCAGCTGCAACAGTTGTTCCTGCTGCTGAGTGTCTAAACCCCTACAGTTCTCTGCCCAGATCTTCTGCACCAAGGTCGCCGCAGCATCTTCAGTCTCCTGAGGCACCCACACTGGGGGCATAGGACTCGCAGGTGCGGGGGCCATGGTGGCAGAAATCTGGCTGGGCTGAGGTGGGATGTGCTCGACAGCTGCAATCTGCGGTTCTGTGTAGCAGGCCACAGGACCCGTGAGGGTGTGATCAGGAGCTGTGGGCAACAGTGGAATGAGAGGCCCTCCTTGAAGCTCCATGTCCCCACACCCAAATCCAACTGGCACCCCGCAGCCCTTAAAAAGTCCAGCCCCAATATGCACATGTCCTGCACCTCTGCTACCCACACAGGGTGGGTGATAGATCGGCCACCTACATTAAAAGTCATTGTCCCCCTCCCCTTCATAGGTGCCATGTCCCCTGTGACTGTGCGCAGCTGCACTGTGGTGGGTTGGATCAGAGTCCAGTCCGGTACCATCTCAGGCCTCACTAGCGTTACCGTGGAACCAGTGTCAATCAGGGCCGTGCATGGGAACCCTTCCACTGAGACGGGGACATAACAAAAGTCTCCAACACATGTGCGGCCGACCACCACAACCACGGTCGCTTGGTCGGGGGCGGAGTCAATTTCGGAGGGATTCTGGGCTCGGGCCCCCTGTTCGAGCTGTCGGCCCCCGCCCACTGGCGATGGAGGTGTGGAGGCTACGGTCGGGATCTGCGATTCCTCCCCCCCGCAGACCCCGTGTCGTTTCCCTGCGTCTTGACTGTTTTAGGACACCGCCTCAGGAGGTGTCCCGGTTGGCCACAGCCCCAACAAACGGCCGGGGGTGCGGAGGAGTCCCGCGTCGACTGCAGTGCCACCGCTCGGACCATTTCTGTCAGCTCCGAGACCCAAGCAGGTTTCTCCTGGTTCAGCTCTGCCCCCTCCGCAGATCTGCATGCCGGTGGTTGTCCTCTCAGGTCGTTTCCCGCTGCTACTCCCAGCAAACACTCTCTCTCCACTGCTAAGTCCAATGCGTCTTGCAGGGATCGGGGGTGCATCAGCTGAACCTGCACACGCAGCTCCGGTGGTGCCAGGGCTCTGATGAACTGATCTTTTGCTAGTTCATTCTGAACCCCTGACTGCATGTGTGAATAGGCTCTGCGTGTGAGGCTCTCAAAGCACGCAGGGGTTCACCCGGCAACCTGCTCCTGTTGCAGAGTTTATTTTTAAAAATGTCTGGTTGCACACATTGTCCAAACCGCCTCTTTAAAGCTCCGACTAGTGCATCATAGTCTTTTCTGTCCTCTGAGCCTAACAGCAACATGGCAGTCCAGTGCATGGTCTTGTAGGCAGAGAGCCAGCTGCAGGGCTTTATGCTCCGCTGTCCACCTCCCTGCATGAGCCAGCAGCTCAAACTGTGCATGGAAGGCCTCTCAGCTGGACCTACCAGAGTACAGCAAACCCCCTACTTACGACTCCATCGACCTACGAACAACGGGACCTACGAACGTATCATATTTAATAAAAATATGAAATTACTGTATAAAAAAATTAATTATTTTTTTTGTGTTTAAATGTTCTTAATTTCATGTGTACATCACTTTGTTGCAGCTGTGGTTGTTTTAAAGGCTTTATAAATAATAATTATGATAAAAAAGATCATTTCTGATCATTTTTGAGCAATCTTGGGCAGCAGGAAGTAGGTCTTCAGTTTACACGGTCACAAATTAATGTAGAACACCGGACGCCATTTTAGGTTCAGTCACGGGGGTCTCCGGTCACAAATTAATGTAGAACACCGGACGCCATTTTAGGTTAGCTGCCGGGAGCCGGCCTTTGAAAACTGGTGACCAGGATCGCATCATATGGATTAATTACTAGCTGGAATCGCTCTGTGAGCTCTGTGGACGTCTCAGGCTGGAGCAGCAGCTGCAGATTGATCGCCGATTGCGCCGCACCGCCGCTCCAACACCAGCCCATGGCCTGGCTAGCAGAAGCTAGCCAGCTAGCTAACACAGGCCTTGAGCAGCTGCTGGTGGTTCACTCGGCGGCTGCCGCGCTGCTCGGCCCGACAACAATCATGGCAACGCAAGGCAACCTAAGATGTCGGCTTTGACCATCTCAAAGTAAGAAAATATATTTTTATTTATTCTGTAAATGTGAATAGCAATGTTTAACATTACAGTACACTACTGTACATGCTTAAATGTGTGCGCACGCTCCGTTAGCGGTATTTCCACGACCTACGAACGGAATAAGGACCTACGAACTGGACGCTAATTTCACCCCCTAGCTACGGCAGAATCGAGCTGCGAACCGTTCTTATCTCCCTAACTCATTCGTAACTAGGGGGTTACCTGTACTTGGGCGTCTTCAATGGGACGGTGACGTTTTGGACGACGTAACTGTCATGGCTGCCGCCATGTGAGTCTTTTGGCGCGCTTGGAGAAAATGGCGTCGACGGACCCGCCCCCCCGCCGGTACTCAGTCCTGCTTCGGCAGCCATGCTCGCTGCAGAGCTGCGCAGAGCAGCTTTCGCCTGAGTTATTTTAGCGAGCTCCTCTCTCCAGGCCTCCTCATCCTCTAGTCCCTCCGCTTTAAACGTCACTCGGGAGAACGCTCCGTCCATGATGCTGATGTCGCGGGTGTAGGCGACGAGCTAGTAGTACTCACTCAGCTCGGTAGCATTGGTTTACTTCTGACACCAATGTAATGACGCCAACACTGCAGACGGAGTCCAGCCAAACAGGGTTTATTTAGAACAAGGAAGAGCTGCTATTACCGAGGCTGCAGCTCACGCCTCAAAAGAAAACGCGGTACACACGCGAGCGAACACACTGCTAGCTGCCTGCTAACAACAACACGCTCTCAGACTCTTCTTCTTCGTCTCTCTTTTCCCGGTCCCTCCTCCCTGCTCCTACCCCTCCCCTACCCCCACGACCAGTCCAACACATGAGGGCGGGGGTCAACAGAATCACAACAGCTCAACAGAACACAGTACAACTCAACAAATACACAGAAACACTTGGACCCAAAGCAAAACCAACACAGGGTCGTTACACTATTTTATTTTAAAAATACTTTTGTATATTAATTATTCGAAGCATCTGTGTACAAAAAAATCAAAGCTGAGTAGCTCCTCTTTCTAAAATGTCTATGTTTTAGCATCATGTCACAACACCTTTAGACCATGTTAGAATTTTCCATAATGTCCTGTATGCACCACACCAAGGGAGATGTTGAAGTCCTGGGCAGATGTCCAGGGCTGAGTCAGGCGACCTGAGGCTGGCAGGTCACACGCTAGCCGTCAGCTCTGGCATCTTATTTGACCTGTTGGAGGGCCAGGTCACGCGCTATAGCCTGTAGACGTCACCCGCCAACATATACTGTAAGGAATAGATTTACATTCACCCATAGGAAAGTGATTAATTGCTTGCATATCTGACAGTATTTAACTGGGAGTTTATTCGAGGAAACTCTCTGGGATCCTCGAACCGGGGGAGTTGTTAGATATTTATGTAGACTGGTCCTGGGTTTTTTGATCTACTCGGAGACGGGATCATAATGGAATTATGACCCGGTTCTGACTGGATTAAACTGGACCAGCAGCTCTAAAAAGAGTCTCCCATGGATTCAATATCTGTCAAGCAATAGAGTTTATTTTGCTTGCTACATCACGTAGAAAGGCTTTAATGCACTGTCCCATGTTTTTCCACATATATCAATCCACATAAGATCTGTTGAGATCACGCTCACGCCCCCTCATTCATTCATTCATTCAACCTTTATTTATACAGGCTAGCCTCGTTGAGTCACGGGGACTCATTTACAAGAGGGACCTGTCTCACTCACACCAAACAACCATCCACTCTCACACTCACACCTAGGGTCAATTTAGAGTCACCAATCAGCCTAACGTGCATGTTTTTGGTCTGTGGGAGGAAACCGGAGTACCCGGAGGAAACCCACGCATGCACGGGGAGAACATGCAAACTCCACCCAGAAAGGCCCCCGGACCGGGATTTGAACCGGCAACCTTCTCGCTGAGAGGCAGCAGCTCTACCAGTTGTGCCACCGTGCTGCTCATACACATGAAAGGAAGAGCTCCCCTTCTGCGAAGGGTGGGGCCTAGGCCCTATAAATTAGTAATGACACTGATCATATCAGAGAGCCAGTGCTGTAAACCGTAACCTTTTCCTGCCTTTACTGTTCTTTAATACAATTTATAAAACTTAATTCAGGTTTCCTTGATTTATTTAGTATGAGTTGCCACTTCTGAGGGAGATCCAAACAGGGGGAGGGGGACGATGGAGCTGTAGGCGGGTATTGGGTCCTAAGAGGAAGTCTCTGGGGGCCTGCACCCAGCTCCTCGACGTAACACTATCCACTAAGGGTTATGACAAACTAAATCTAACCCTTGAGTACCGTGATGCATGCTCAATAATCCAGGTAGAAAAAGCTAAGTCTGGTCCTCTGTGCATGGGCCAAAAGGATGGTCCAGCAGAGAAGATCAACATCATCAGACCAGGACTCTGCGGTCTACTCCCATCTCCAGGCCAGCGGTCACTCTTTCAGGGATGAAAATGTTCACATCCTTGATAGAGAGGAACGATGGTTTGAGAGAGGAGTAAAGGAGGCCATCTTTGTGAAAAGAAACCGTCCATCATTAAACAGAGGTGGAGGCCTCCGGGTTCAACTGTCCCCCTCTTACAATGCTGTTATTGCTAGTATCACTCAGCCCTCTGTGAATAGCAAACAACCATCAGGGTGCTAACGATCCATCGTTAGGCTGATGGTCCTCCTTGATCATGTGAGCAGCTGGTTTCAGGCTGTCATCAGCCAACTGGTTGATCCACTGTGAGAGGGTGCTATTTATAAGACTGAGCTGAATACAGCAGCTCAGACTGAGGAAGTCTTTCGGACAAAAGACGAAACGTTTTCTACAGTTTTTAGTTTTTTTGAATGTCCAGAGGACCAGACTTAGCTATTTTAGACTAACCCTTGAGTATTACCCAGAGCATTTTTAGGTTAGTTCAGTAATTGTCCAATATGGTGAATTGTTACTGTCATGGTGGGTGTTGTCCTTTAAGTTGGGCGAGTTACGGGGTGAGATAAGGATGTGACTTGCAGATGAAGGTCGTTAACATAGTATCTGGGTGAGTCACCTTCAACACAGCCGGGTTTGGGTCGTTGTTCACGAGGAAACTTACATTCACGGTAGCCCATCTCCATTGTAGAACTATTCTTACTGACCTGGTTGCTTTTGGAATCTAGGTATAAGAATCTAGGTTCTAAAAAAGCTAAGTCTGGTCCTCTGGACATTCAAAAAAACAAGTTAAAGCTGCAAGCAGCATTAAGGCCCTCGCAGCAAAGCCCCGCTCCAGACTTATTGTGGCAACTGTGGGAGCTCCAGCTAATCCGCCCGGTCGCTATCTCGAACGCTTTCGTGCCTATCCCACACCCCTTTGCCAGGGTGCGCATTTGCCAAATCTTCTAAATCACCTGCAAACTCAGAAGCTCCGGCAACGCCTCCTGTTCACAATGGTGAATGCTCCCATTCCGTTCCTGCACGTGTCCACCAGAGTGCGCACTCCACCAATATCAGTATGAGTCTAGCTCTAAGCCTTCCAAGTTTGGCTGAAATGTAACTTTCCAGACAGGAGTTTTGGGGATTTCCTGTTTTGTGGCAAATGTTTTATGAGCACTTCCATTAGGCTTTTCAACATGTCATGTGGTAATCAACAGTTAGCAAATACAGTGTTGTGGTGTATTAGTAAGGTAAATTGTCATCTCTCTCACCCAGTAGGAGGAGCCAGCGAGGTGTTTCCAAGTGAAGAGAAGAAGAAGTGTTCATGTGTGATTTCATTCATTCTGTTTCTAGTTTTGGCGCTCGAAGGATTAAAGTCAACTGCTTGGAAATCAGTTTGTCTCTCCTTCTTCACACGCTACAGTGGTGACCTGCGATGTGAAATACGTCAGAACCAAACAAGGATGTTGTTTCTTCTTCGAACTCTGCCGCCGCGACGTCTGCCCAGCTGTTGCAACCGACCCCAGCCAACTTTGCTTCCGCAGCGAGTGTTAAGCTTCCGGAGTTCTGGCAAAGCGACCCAGTTTCGTGGTTCCAGCACATCGAGGCACTCTTTCGCCTCCGAGGCGTGAACGCAGATGAAACCAGGTACTTCTTGGTCGTGTCGGCTCTGGATCAGCAGTCCACCCGCAAAGCCATGCCGCTGCTGCGCGACCCGCCGCACGTGGGCAAATATGGCGCCCTCAAAGAGTTTCTGCTGCGACGGTACACTTTGACTTCAACTGAGAGGGCTGATAAACTGCTATCCCTGCCTGGTTTGGGTGACGGCACGGCTGTGGGCATGATGGACAAAATGCTGTCGCTACTTGGCTCAGACGATGGGGGGTTCCTGTTCCCGCACATTTTCCTGCGCCAGCTTCCGTCGCAAGTGAGAGCTGCCTTGGCTAATTCCCCTTGTTTATCTACTGTCATTACCGGGGTTTGGCGGAGGAGGCCGCCCGGGTCCTGCTGGCTACCAGACGGTTCGTCATGCAGAGTACATCGGTGGAGCCCGAGCAGACGGAGATGGAGGAGCCAGCGGTGGTTTCAGCTGTTGGCGTGGGAACTCGGCGGGGGAGCTCCCTTTGTTTCTACCACCGGAGGTTCGGCAACAAAGCCAAGCGCTGCATCCCACCATGCACGTTCGGGGTGTCGGGAAACGAGGAAGCCGGCGCTCAGTAGCAGCTGTGGGCGCTGGCGAGCAAGGTGAGCTGCTCTTCGTCACAGACTCCCTGTCAGGACGTCGTTTTCTGGTTGACTCTGGTTCCCAGAAGAGTTTGGTCCACCCTGTTGGACCTGAATTAGCAGGCCGAGGCAGTGGCCCACTGCTAACTGCAGCTAACGGTTCTCCCATTGGAACTTTTGGCACTAGACGGACAACAGTTTCTTTCCATGGTCGTGAGTTCGAGTGGGACTTTGTTGTTGCCTCAGTGACTGTTCCTATTATCGGTGCAGATTTTTTATGTGCTCATGGACTGTTAGTAGATGTTGCTAACCGCAGACTTATTGACGCTGTAACTTTTGCAACTTTCCCATGTGTGTCTGGGGGGGCTGGGCCGCTAACTCATGCTAATGTTTTAGTTTCAGGTGATGTTTTTCAAAGTTTGCTGGCAGAATTCCCCTCTTTAACTACACCTGCTTTTTCTTCTTCAGAAACTAAACACGGGGTCGAGCATTTCATCCCTACTACGGGACCGCCCGTTTTTGCACGTGCACGCCGCCTCGACGCTGTTAAACTGGCCATCGCTAAAGAGGAGTTTGGTACCATGGAGAGGTTGGGTATTGTTAGACGCTCTAACAGCCCGTGGGCCTCCCCCCTTCACATGGTACCAAAAGCAGACGGGTCGTGGCGCCCATGTGGCGATTTTCGCCGTTTAAATAACGTGACGACGCCTGATCGCTACCCCATTCCGCACATTCAGGACTTTTCTGTTCGGTTGTCGGGTGCTTACATTTTTTCTAAGGTGGATCTGGTGCGCGGCTACCATCAAGTCCCAGTGCAGTCCAACGATGTACATAAAACTGTAGTAATCAGAGTCAGTCAGTCAGAGTCAGAGTACTTTTATTAACATTGCACAAGTTTGCACCAGTACATCGTGAATATGTACGCACAGTCATCCGGAAAGGGGCAAGTGTGTGAAGCTGCTGCTATCAGACCACATGAGACATCATATCACATTATGTTCTTCAGCGCGGCCTCTCCCATCCGTATCGGGATGAAGGTCAAAGGTGTGAAAACAAGGAAAGAACCATGAGGGTCACAGCGTTGGTATTAAAAAAAGATGTATCACATTTTGTCTTTCATGACACCATATGAGACAGAAAAAACTATACCAGAAGCACATTTAAGACAATCACATGTTGCATTTTGAGACTGAGGCAGTGAGATTTCTGTCCATGAGACATTCCAGATAGCAAACAGTTCTGAGGTGAAACCAGCCGGCCTCCGATAACGCTCATAGAAAAGTTCTCCGGGGGGGGGGTGTAGCGATAGTGCAGCTGTTTGCCTCAGAAAACACGTCTCAGGAGAAATTTGACATCCAGCCTTTTTCCAAGGCTGTTTAGGGTAAAGTCAGATAAGGATTACAAATATTTTTCACTTCAGGCAGACAGTATAATTCCTTCAGCCTTGAGTCTTGCTGGGCAACTCTGATATGGTCCAATTCTGGACTTTTTCCTCTGATCCAGCTGTGGCCCTTAGATGTTGACCACCAGCGTCCAGAGTCCCAATCCGAGCGGATGATCTGCGATCCTCAGAGATCGTGTTCACCTTCCGGATTAGCTCGTAAACAGCTGATTTCCGAGGTCACGGCGCAGATCAGATCGGGTGCTCCAACATTAGGTCCTGCTGAAACTCTCCCTCATTTGCCGATAGGCCAGTGCTCCACAAAACGCCAAAAAAAGCAAAGCGCTGCCATCGTAATCCAATTTAATCCAGATTCTTCACATTCCCTCAGAGCACACAGAGAGCGAGACGTCACCATTCCATCGAATCCATGGCGTATCTCTCGTTTCGTCTACGGAGATGGGCAGCTCATGACCATAGGTGAGGGTAGGAATGTAGACTGACCAGTAAACAGAGAGCTTTGCCTTACAGATCAGCTCTCTCTTCACCACAACGGACCAGCACAGTCTGCAATACTGCAGATGCTGCACCAATCCTTCTGTCAATCTCACGCTCCATTCTTCCCTCACTCGTGAACAGAGATACTTGAACCCCTCCACTCGAGGCAGAACCTCACCCTCGACCTGAAGAGAGCAATCCACCCTTTTCCGACTGAGGACTGTGGCCTTAGATTTGGAGGTGCTGCAATTCACACTCAGCGAATCAGGGTAGTGGAGGGTGAAAATCACTCCAGTGAGAGCTGAAAATAACCGTGTTTCCATCTACTGTACAGTATTTTCAATTCGAATTTTGAGCGAATTTTTGAAAATTCGCAAAAATGTAAATAAAAATTAATGCAAATCAGAAGTGTTTCCTACGGTGGCCCTGAGGTGCAAAACACATTAACAAATAAGGCTAAACACTTTAACAAATAGTTCTGAAACACTTTAACAAATTCTGAAACACTTTAACATTTTCTGAAACAAATTAACATTTTCTGAAACACTTTAACATTTTCTGAAACAAATTAACATTTTCTGAAACAAATTAACATTTTCTGAAACACTTTAACATTTTCTGAAACAAATTAACATTTTCTGAAACAAATTAACATTTTCTGAAACAAATTAACATTTTCTGAAACACTTTAACATTTTCTGAAACACTTTAACATTTTCTGAAACAAATTAACATTTTCTGAAACACTTTAACATTTTCTGAAACAAATTAACATTTTCTGAAACAAATTAACATTTTCTGAAACACTTTAACATTTTCTGAAACAAATTAACATTTTCTGAAACAAATTAACATTTTCTGAAACACTTTAACATTTTCTGAAACAAATTAACATTTTCTGAAACAAATTAACATTTTCTGAAACACTTTAACATTTTCTGAAACAAATTAACATTTTCTGAAACAAATTAACATTTTCTGAAACACTTTAACATTTTCTGAAACAAATTAACATTTTCTGAAACACTTTAACATTTTCTGAAACAAATTAACATTTTCTGAAACACTTTAACATTTTCTGAAACAAATTAACATTTTCTGAAACACTTTAACATTTTCTGAAACAAATTAACATTTTCCTGAAACACTTTAGCAAACGAGAGAATCACACGGAAAGGGAATGTCCTAACGAGGCTGACCCGGAAGTGACGACCCGGAAGTGATGACCCGGAAGTGATGACATTTCGACCCGAGATGGACAACACGCGAAAACAAACTAAAGAAAAGCGATCTTTACATGCATCCTTCACATTTAAAAGGTAAGTTATGCTGAGGGCAAAACATAAATATATGAAACATGTTTATCGTCATGATCGCGTTTTTTTCCGACCGAACATATATTCATGTAATGGCAGCGTTACTTTCTACCACAGTGTGCTCCTTTGTCTGGCGTTGGCCAGTAATAAAACCATTATGGTTTTATGTGTGGTTTATGTGTCTGTGTTTTACAATAAAACTGTGGTGATTTCTTAAAAAGTAAGTGTTGCAACGCTGCCTAAAAAACACTAACTTTTAAGGATCAGGATTACTTTATGTTTTATTCACATATACTGTGAATATTGTGACGTGTGCTGCTGACCACTTGACCAGGTCACCCTTGTAAAAGAGATCTCGATCTCAACGGGCTCTACCTGGTTAAATAAAGGTGATTGATTGATTGATCACAGATTATGCTCAGTGTTTTTTATTAGAGTGAGGATAAAGTCAGCATTTTTTTCACAATCATAGATTCTGTTTCAATTTTTGCCAAAATGTAATAATAATTAAAATAATAATATCAGAGAGAGTACACTGTGTTGAAACACTGATATCTGATTGCAGTACAAGTAAATAAAAACGGATAAATCATTATATTTTATGTCCTTCCTGTCTTTAGCTGCATTTGAGCACCTTTTGATGTTTAGAGCTAAATGAACAGAATGGAAAATATATTTGTTTCCTTGATGCAGGTCAATCTGCTAGTTTCCTTAAATAAAAACTTTTTGAACTATCAGTACGTTGAATAATCAGTTGAGCTCTTATGCAAAATATATTTAAAAGGTTTTCAGATTTTTTTTAACGCATGATCTACCCTTTTTTGCTCCATACTAGGCCAAAATGCAGAAGAAGACCATCTTTTATCCAGGAAAACAAAGAGTTGTTTTCCGCAAGGGACCCCTTGGATTTATTCGTCAGGACCCCTCTCCTGAGGCCAAAATGATAAAAAATTATCCTAGTGTGCAGAACAAATCTGAGCCATAGAGAGAGGACATTGTGCGGCGAAATGTTTGTCTGCAGTTCATCAAAGAGGAGGGGATGTCACAGATGATTCAGAAGTGCTGGGAGACTAGAAGCTGCAGCAGCACCTGCTCAAGAGACAGAAATCATCCTCCAGTCATCCAGTGTGCCACAGAAACATCTGGGTGAGCAACTAAGAATGTTGTATTAACAATTTTAAGATGAAAGGACAAAAATTGCCTTAAAAACTGAATATTCCTCCCAAACTGATCCTTGATTTTTTTTACAATATAATTTTTTGATTTCTCATAGTGATGGAGGAGTACGAAGGATTGGAGGCTGCAATGCTGAGCATCTCACCCTCTACGCTCCTGAAGGCCGAGATACACTTGAGCGTCCTCAGGTACGCCACTCTACGCGCGCATTTTGTGCGCATGTGTTTTGCTGCTATACTTCAGAAACTATCAGCTTTCAAACGCTCGCGTTCTCCTTGTTGTAATATGAGCAGCTGCGCACGGAGGGGACTCAACTGAGCTCGCTGATTGGTCCTTGCTGACACGCCTACTGAAATGATTGACAGCTTTCACTCAGCTCATGTAGCTCGCTGAAGACCGCGGCGGTGTTCTGATACGGTGTTTCTACTATATATGTTATAAAAAGTTCTCTCAGAAATAAAAATAATAACAGGGAGCACTTTTCCTGCAGCACACAGCCCACCAGGGATATTTAAAACATTGCGCACCCAGGTAGGACCTGAATTCATTCATTTCAATCATCGAGTGAACGGAGGAAGAAGTGATTACTTGACTTTAGGCAAAAAAAGAAAAGGCCCAATCAGCGATAAAGAAGGGGAATTTATTTCATTTGTGTAACATACAAAACAGTCCGGCGCCGGGGAAGTTTATGGTCAGACACCGCGTATCGCGCACGTAAAAAAAAAGCTTTGCGCGTACATGCCCTGAGGGGCTACGCTTTTGCCTTGACGTACGTACGCTGCGTATAGGCGTATCGTGAGAACGCTCGAGTGTATCTCGGCCTTAAGTCAGAGCAGTACGCACACTATAGTTACACTTGATGAAATTCTAAAATATAATCTGCTTGTGTTTAGTCTCTCTCCCATATTTGTCTTTGTGTACACAGTGTCAGGATCAGCGGAAACAGAGTGAACCCCAGTGTCAAACAGAGCAAAGACAGGTTTTTCTTAAAGTAGGTGATTTCAGGACTGGAGTGTTATTCTCTTTTACGATGAATAACCCTCCAAAACTGAGCCTTGACCTATTGTGTTCTGGCAGAAGCAGAAGGAATAAAAGCACAACTTTTTGAGTTTCCACTAACACCACCTGTTGTGTTCAATTGGGATTCATACAGTGACTGATACATTATCTTTATTTAGGTCCAACTGCAACGGTGTCCAGGTGTTCAGACGCATCAGGTGATTCAGAATCCTCAACAGTTAACGGTAAAGAAATGTACATTCTATTACTGAAAAGAAATCTGATGCTTTATGTTTTTAAGCTACGGTACATAAAATCATTTGTTTACTTTCTTCTGATTGTTTACAGTCCTGGCAAACACACAACAAACATCCGTGGCCCTTCCATCACAACAGACATCCGTGGCCCTTCCATCACCGCTGTCATTTCTACTGAAGGAAAAAGAGAGTGCAAAGAATACAGAGTTGTATAAAGGTTCGTTTCAACTCACCCTTAAATATCTATTTGTTGCATCAATAGCAATGTCTGGATAATTTTCACAGCTACTTCATCTGTTGTCTTAAAATTATACTGAAGCCATAAATAAATAACTGAAAGATAACGCTCCTTTTCAGATTCCAGCACAAGTGCAGCTTCCACCTCTGCACAGAGACCTTTCCTTTGAGGACAGTGCTGAAGATGGTAAGAACTGACTGCATACAAAAAATAATTAATTTTTTTACTGAGTAGTTTGCTTTATTAACAGCATTTCCACGCTGTTTGTCAAATATTTTGTAAACAATGTGGCTAATATTTGGAACACAGTCTTTTTTTTATGGAACCCTAATTCCATGTATTTTTATTTTTTTATGATAGTTCCCTCAGCTCAGCCGCCCTTTGCTGTTCCTCTGCCTCAACCTGACCATGACATTAACCGCTGGAGTAGTAAACTAGTAGTAGTAGTAGTAAACTAAGTAGTTTCCTGCTTACAACAATTTGCTCCTGTTTCATTGTCTGCCTGTTGTAGATCAAGTTGTAATGACTTTGACAAAACTAAGACAGAGCTTTGTAATGGATGATGTAGCACAGCTGTTGAAAACATCACGATGTCAAAAAATGAAAACTGAAAAGCTATTTGTTATTACACTTTAACAAGCTTTCACATCACTTTCATTGATTGTTTTGTAAAGACAAACGAGGTAAAACTGAAACAAATATGTTAGTTGCAAAATAATGTTTTTATTTTTGTCTGTACATTTTATTGTATGTTAACATGTAGACTGGGAGGAGACCCCAGGGAAGACCCAGGACATGCTGGAGTGGTCTGGGAAGTCTGTAAGAGTCCTCCCAGAAGAGATGGAAGAAGTTGCTGTCTGGACACTCCCTGCTCAAGCTGCTGCCCCTGTGACATGACGTAAAACCAGGAGGAAGATGATGGATGGATGGAGTTAATATGTCTGAAGGTGATATTATGCCTTGGAGTTTCATTTTTTTAATAAAACTAAAAACTAATAAACAACTATTAAGACTGGTATTTTCTCCAAAGCAGCTTCATATGATGTGTTGTGTACGGTATGAATATTTATGTGCTTACTGCATTTTATCTCAAGGTATTTGAGGCAGAGCTGAATCTTATTTGCAAAAAAATTCATCTATCAATGTTGGAAACATGTTTTAAAAGTAAAAGTTATGGAAGTGTTTCATCTGTTTATCTGTAAAGTATTTGTAAAAAAGAAAAGTCCAACTCCAGGTGTTCTGTTGTGCAGCTCTGCAGCTCCAGGCACGTCACTGTCAGCTGAATCTGGAAGAATAAATGTACAATATGTTTTAATGAAGGTTTACAAGTACCTGTCACATAAGTACATATACTGAAAATTGCAACATTTACTCACCTGGACATAGAATCCACTTTGCCCATTGGTTAGAATGAGGTACCGGTACTTCTCATCTTCTAAGCATCTGATGTCACAATTTGGCCAACACCGAAACTGTGCAAATGACATGGAGCTATTTAGAGGACATTTAATCTCTAGGAGCTGCACAGAGTCCAAAATACCATCCAGGCTTATTACAAACTAAATACAGTAGGTGCATCCAAAAATTGCAAAACACAATTAAATTAACTAATAAAAATAAAACAATTAGTATCAGCATTTATTCCACAGTATTGCAGCAGTGTGGCTGCATGACCTGCTTGTATTACACCTGATGTTTAAACTAACAGCCAGGCTCGGTGATGGAGGACTTTAAGGCTTTGGCTGAGCTCTGTCTGTGCTATCTAAAAAAGCTAAGTCTGGTCCTCTGGACATTCAAAAAACAAAACAAAGCAACAACAACAACAACAAAAACTGTTGAAACGTTTCGTCTTTCGTCCGAAAGACTTCCGGACGAAAGACGAAACGTTTCTACAGTTTTTTTTTTGTTGCTTTGTGTTGTTTTTTGAATGTCCAGAGGACCAGACTTAGCTTTTTTTTTTTATTTTCTACCTGGATTATTGAGCATGCATCAGGGTATCTGTCTGTGCTAATTTAAGATAAATAAGATTGTGTTCCACCTCTTTTAATAAAACGTGCCCAACGTTAGTACTGTATACTAAACCTCAGAGCTTTTCAGGTTGTTTTCGGGTTATTCATTGCTTCACCGTAATGTGCTGATATAAACTAGCTAAATATGCTAGTAGAAGTAATCTGCACAGGCACTTCTTCACGTCGCCCCCATCCCTCCCTCGTCTGCAGCGGAATGATGATCTTTTTCTCTCTCTCTCTAAAATAAACTAAAAACATTTAGCCCTGGCAAACTGCTTTGGTTTCATATTTGATAAGTTACAAACTAAAATAAACAACAAGAGTTAATTTTGTTTAAGTTACTTTAGTTAGTAAGGTATTATTAAGTCTCAAACATATATGAACTTTCTTGTCTCAAACATATATAAAAAAAATCCTTCTGTTATTTCAATTGAAACTGTCTGCACAAAATACTGAACAAAATACAACACAAAAAGTAAATTACAAGTGCAGTAATCCACCCCCAAAAATAAAAAAATGTATGTTTTGTGAATGTTTGATATACCACTGTGTCTGCTTGATTGAACTCAGCCTCCTTGATGTGATGACAATTTCAGGATAGGAATCTGAGGTATCATCCACTTCTGTAAAAATAAACAACTGATCATATAGATACTGTGGAGGCGTCTTTCAGTAGATTGAAACAAGTTAAAATACTTTATTTAATGTTTACATCCACTCACCTCATTTAAAATGTGTTTTACGGCAAATAAACAATGTAATTCTGGAATATTGCCTTCCTGGTTCCCTTTTATAATGAGCCAGTTTGAATGGTCTTTCTGATCCAGGCACAGTGACTTCCTCTGAGCAGTCTGGATACAACAGGATGTACGGTCCTTCTTGTATGTCCTTGTTAAACCTTCTCATTTTCTGGACACCTTGTTGCAGTATCTCGGGTGCTCCTACCTCTGGGTCTACAAATAACAGGACCATTTTCCCTTAGAGGTTTAAACCAGTCCCACTTGGCACCATCAATGTATATCTGTGACAAAGATGAGAGCAATTTAACGTATAAGAGGTAGAAAAAAATCAATAAATAAACACGATACATACATATGTGTTTCTCTATGGTCTAATTTGTGCTAGTACAGTTTCACAGTCAGCGAGTCAGGTCAGTACAGCTTACCTGCACGTTTTTTCCTTTATGTTTTCCTCTCGGACCGTAGTTAAAATCCTGAAGCTCTTTGGACTTGGAGCTTCGGTACTCTTTGAAACATTTATATGATGGGCCAGGTTGTTCTGCTGAAATTAAAAAAGGTCGGTCTCAAAAATCAAAATGAGGTAACCAATAGCGCTAATACTGTATGTTTTATTCACAGGCTAATTAAAAATGCTAACATTACGCTGCACTTACGGTACTTTGTTTGGCATTGTCCGGTTGTTGAGATGTCCCCTCTCCTGCATCCATCTGCTCTGTGCCATTTAAAAACTCCAAGGATCGACCGCACGAAAAACAAAACAGCTTAATAAACTTATAGGTGTCCCACAGAACGGGCAAAACGTGACTCGACTGTCGTCCATCTTGGGTCAAAATGACCGCTTCCGGGTCATCACTTCCGGGTCATCACTTCCGGGTCAGCCTCGTTAGGACATTCCCTTTCCGTGTGATTCTCTCGTTTGCTAAAGTGTTTCAGGAAAATGTTAATTTGTTTCAGAAAATGTTAATTTGTTTCAGAAAATGTTAATTTGTTTCAGAAAATGTTAAAGTGTTTCAGAAAATGTTAAAGTGTTTCAGAAAATGTTAATTTGTTTCAGAAAATGTTAATTTGTTTCAGAAAATGTTAATTGTTTCAGAAAATGTTAAAGTGTTTCAGAAAATGTTAATTTGTTTCAGAAAATGTTAATTTGTTTCAG
>JBBPBX010034467.1:0-32027 GCA_038048925.1 Garcialebias charrua
GATACTTTTTTTAACACACATATATGTATGTGAAAAAAGTATCGTACAACTTTATTCTCGGAATATTAAGACTTTATTCAACTTCATTCTCGTAATACTTCATTTGTCTCATAATTTTATTTAACTCAATCCAATTAAAGTTGACTTAGTTATAGCCAATTATGTGTTTAGTAAGTTTGATTAGCTGTAGCAGCCATCTTGAATTGGATTGGCTCCTGAAGTTAAATGGTTGCAAATGTACATCCAATGATTACTCTCTGAGAGTTGTATTAAAAAACATCCAGTGGTTTTACAACATATTTTGCTAACAGACAGATGAACAACCACACATGGACACAGGTAATTTACATGAACGACAAAAATATATTACAACATTAGCATATGCTGCATACTCTCAGCTCTAAAATGCTTGTCTAATAAACTAAATCATGCCAAAGAAAATAAGAACTTTGAATACTTGTGTGTGAATGTGAGTCATTTTAAAGGCATTAGTCTCAGGAGAGCTCCATCCTCTCCTTCCTCCATTACTGTCATTTTTGAGCAGCACACCAGGGAACATGAGGCTTGTTGTCTTCCAGTAACATAAAGATGCTTCCCTCTTTGATACTCACTGCTGTCTCTATACTGTACACTCATACACACACACGTGCACACTCACTCTGAGGGGGAAGTAAACGCAGTTAAAAGGAGGATCAGGGGAATTTTGGTGCCTTTATTTGTCTTCTACGCTCCTAACCCTGAGAAATGAGATTGTGTGAAAGTGCGCGCCTGTGTGGGTTTGCCTGCGTGCAGATGCCTGCAAGCTGACAGGGAGTGAAAGCTCAGACATATGTTAATCAGATGTTGTGATGATGGCAGAGCAGAAGGAGAGAAGAGGGGAGGGAGAGCACCAGAGGGAGGAACGAATGGCGAAAAGAAAAGATGAGATTTTAGCAGACAGGGTGAGAGAAAAGAGATAAGTGAGAACCACGGAAGAGAGATGCACAGTAGACATTTGAGAAGAAGTAGAGAGAAAATGACAAGATGCTGTAATTAATTATCTATCTGCAGCATCAATCCATTAATTAGTTTCTATTTGGCAACTATGAGCTGTAAAGTTATTAGCAGTGCATACAAATCTCTTTTTTTAAGGTGATTTAAATTGAATTAAAGCCACAGTGTGAGTGAGTACAGTGGTTAGAAAGTCCAATAAAACGAGAGTTCTAATGGAGTAAAGGTGTTTTAATGGGAGTAGTTCAAAGGGCCCTGCCTGTAGGATTCAATAATCGGAAAGCAACAAGCCAGGTCAAAAAGTCTGAAATGTAATAAAGAGGAAGGTCATTAAGACCTGGGATGTGAACAATAAGAATTTAAAACCAGTTTTATTGAGGACTTCTTGGATGACGACCCTTCTGTGATGTAAAAAAAAATACCCAGAACGTGTGTAAACCATGTACAGTATTAGGAACACAGTGGACTTCTTATTACTGTACATGCGTTAGATTGTGAAAGAGCCCTGATGATTTTAAATGGGTTGTGGTGGTTGGTTTACCATCATAGTGAAAGTGTGCTGGGGTCCTGGGTGGGACATTGGCACATCTATGATTTGAGACTGGCACACTCCACCGTGGCTTTTTAGTTAAAAGTTCAAAGCAGGACTACCCTCACGGGGGTACTATTAATCCCCAATTGCTCCCAAGGCGCTTACATAGCTGCCACTGTTCCACCTGGGTGTATGTCATGTGTGATGGGTTAAATGCAGAGAACTAATTTCATCATTGTATGGGAACATGATGATTACACGCAGCACATATATATGAGGAGGTTACAATCATGGTTGTGACAAACATGTTACAGTACTTGTAATGATAGCATCATGCATGTTCTTCCAGCACCAGAGCAGATGGGAAGAGCATGGTGAAGGCAAAGGAGAATGTCTTATGGACACTGAAAATGGCTAGAAAGGAACTATTTGGCAAGTACTACTAGCATTGCTTCACAACACTGAAGGAGGTTTTTCAGACCACAATGTTCTATCAAGTCATGTGGATCATGGAGAGAGTAGCACAGTCATCCAGTGCAAAGGAAGTCCAACATGGAGTTAATGCAGAGAAGCAAGAGCATGTTTCTGTATTTTCTTCCAACTCAATATGTCTGATATTCCACTGTTTTCCACATTCTAACTCTGTTTTGAGGGGACTGACAATGTGGCAGGTGAACCACACTGGTGTAGAAACAACTCTAACCCAAGACTCCAGAGTTAATCAGAATCAGAATAAGCTTCATTCTCATTGCACTGAGCTAAAACAAAAACATGCATCTACAGTCGTCTGGAAGATGAACGTAGTGCACGAAGCTGCTACTATAAAAAGCACGGCCTTTTCTTATTCTTGTTCAGAATAATGTTTTTGCTTAGATGAGGAAAGGAAAGAAAACTTTATTAATTACCTTCAAGCAGCATTCTACATATAAATGTTTGGCTTCACATCCTTATATTTTAACATTTTAATTGAGTATCACATTTGTGCCAAAATGTTTAGCTCTTCATTTGTAATACATTTGAGTCAAACGTATGGACAACGTTTTTAGTTGCGCACAAGGAAACGTTTGCAGGCAACAGCAAAAGGACTGCAATTGTTGTGATGTGGCTCGCCTCACGCTTGAAACATTTGCACACATGCAACAACAATGCGTCCCCTGAGGATCCAAACAACCACGGTGTTCTAATAGCTCATGATTAGAATATTGAAGGTTATGGTGTTACAGCTGCACATCAGGCCTGTGGAAGGGGATAACAGACCATCTGAAATAGGAACATGCATATTTGTGTCATAAATTGCATGTCACTGTTATGGAGATGATACCAATGTTCTCAGCCAAAAATGTCTAAATGGATGATCATTGCACATTTACCCATGATTCCCTGTGTATTCAGCCAGAGATTTTTAGGCGACCTATAACTGCATTTTATTAAACGAATCTTGCTCACATTATCCACGTTGATTTTTCAGTTCAGTTTTGAAAACTTGGATCCTCATGCGCAATGTTCCCAACCAAAAGACAGCTCAGTGTAATGATTGACTCAGGGGAAGAAAAGGCAACATAGAAAAACCCAAAACAGAGAAATGATTACAGAGAGGAGGAATCCAAGAGGGAGAGAAGAGAAGAGGAGGTATGTGGGCCATTTCCACTCAGGAGAGTTCAGAGGGGGTCGTGGAGGCTGCAGAAGACTATTCCAAATGGATTTTCCTTGTTTGTAATGAGGCTACTTCTTGCAGAGCATGAATGGAGAGAAGGACAGAGAGGTGAACAAAGATAGAAGAGTGGAGGAAATAGTTGGACGATGTGAGAGGGGAGTGCTGGGAAGAGGGAGGCAAATAAACGAGAGCCTGCACGGCTGTGGGAAGTGAGAGGGATTGGAGAGAAGCGTTCAGTCATAGATCTTTCGGGTGGTGTTATACATTTGCCAGAGGGAGGCGGAGGAGGATGGATGACAATGGGGGGGGGGGAGCAATCAGTTCCTGCTGGTAGTTGGTGGCCAATAAGAGAAAAAGTGAAAGATGAAACAGAATGGACGAAAGAAAGGGCAATTTTAGATTTAAGTATTAACTTTGTTGTGCTGTTAAAGTGAACAACTTTGTTTTATTCCAAAACTCTTAAACTGTTCTAAACACATCCAGTATAAGACGTTCAGAACATCTGGAAAAGTAAAATGTCTTCTTTTTTTTTTTGTCTTCTAGAAGACTACGCTCATCAAATGAGCTAGTTGCCTGAGGCACAAGTGAACCCTCTGCGGCAGAAAGAAAACACGGGCTTGTGTCTTTCTTTGGCCTTCATTTTCAAACAGTTCAGGTTCAAATGAGAAACACATGAGAGGGAGGCAAGACTCTGTAAAGACGGTGGACATGGTTTTGTTTTTCTTTGATGTGAACTTTATGATTCTGCACTCACATTACCTTCCTCCGCCTGCTCTTTTCTTATTTTGCTCTCGTTTAAGTTAAAGTGCTCATCTCACCAGTATTTTCTCTTCTTTGTTCATTTTAATTCAGTCTCCTCTGAAGAATAGCTTTCTGTTATGAGACTTTGATGGATATTTCTTTCTTTCTCACTGGTTTTGATTTATTGATCTTGGGATGTCTCCAAGGGGGTCACATGGCCATGGATCAAGCCTATGTTTATTGTATACAAATATTTCAGTAGTGATCTAGTTTGTGTATTACAGTTAGGAAAATTAAGTAGAGGAAAAAAAAAATTAAGTGTGATGTAGTTTGTGTATTAGTTAGGAAAATTAAGTAGAATTACTGTATTCATTTTGTGATGTAGTTTGTGTATTACAGTTAGAAAAATTAAGTAGAATTATTCATTTTGTGATCTAGTTTATGTATTACAGTTAGAAAAATAAGTAGAATTATTCATTCTGTGATGTTGCTTGAAGGTTATCATTGGTTGAACAAACTGTGAAATAAGGGGCAGATATAATAAGATTTCATCTTCTTTCTGCTCCCTTCATTTTATCCTACTTGTATTCTTGTATCTGATGAAACTGTCTTGTATTGTTCTTTTAAAATGAACGAATAAACATCAAATCAAATCAAATCAGTAACCTACCTATAGTGGTACTTCTATAGTAACTCATCTCGTTTCTATATATGAGGAAAGACTTGCCAAAATGCAGATTACATACACAGAGAGGTACTGTAGGCTCTGTTTTATACAGTAACTACCTTGAAGAAAGAAGCAGCCATAATCTTATGGTGGGCACAACATAACTCTGGGATCAGTAGCTTTGAAATTTCTTCTAAAAAGATGTGATGCGGTTGGAGAATTTGAGGAAAAGCGGAAAGGGACGAAGCATTTATGAGTGCAAAAACGAGGGCAGAGAACGCAGCAGAGGGAGAAGTCAGAGGCAGTGCACAGATGGTGAGCTGTCAGCGGCCGGCTGTGCGCACGTGTGTGTGTGGTGCTTATACCGTACATGTTTGTGGATACTACATGAGTTTGGAGTGCGTGTCTGCCCTTGCCTTCTTGCGCACATCCATGCATGTGTGTGTATGTGTCGGTGCCCTCTGTGCCGGGGAGAGGTACTGTATGTGCGCAGAGCTGTTCAGCCCAGATGGTGCTGGCAAACAGACACTGCAAGGCTGGCAGAGTTGGCACGGGTACCCGGAGCACAGTTGGCACTTCCAGCCACCATGCTTTCCCCAATGTACTGGGGTGGGGGTACCTGCTGCCACCCTCCCAAGCAAAGCCTAACTATCAAGTGACTTTTTCCATTGGTGAACTTTCTTATCTTCTTTTTAGATTTATTTAACACCATGCCACCTAAGGATGAGCATGACATGCAAAAAGACAGATTGATTTTCTTTAAAGTAACTTAGTATTATTAAATCCCCTCAGTTCCCACCCCATTGCACAATCACACACAACTCTAAGAAAAGAAACAAGTGGTATCCACTAACATTTTTACAATGTATGTTTATTTCACTCTTACATATGCAATCTAATTATTAACAGAAGTTGCAAGGATGAATAGGTTTGCAGTTTTCCTAGATGAAAATATATATTATATATATATATATATGTTCTGTTTAAATAGAGGGGGTAGTAAAAGTGTTTTCTGAACTCGGATTTGAGTGTTCTTTTTGTCATCCTGTCCAAATTAAGTTGCAATGTCAGATATAGACATGACGTCGCATTAAGATTATTATAATTTGGTACAGGTAAATGTTGTCTGGAAAACACCCCTATATGGAAAGCGCAGTAGTGGTCACTAACGATTTGGTGCAATACTTCCACCTAAAGGTCAACCTGTATTAGTCTTTTGTTTGGCTGACGCAAGTCTTTGTAAATCAGGGTCAATTGATAACACTGGGTTTTTTGTTTTTGTTTTGTTTTGTTTGGTGTCAATACGAGTTTTTCATTTAACGAAATTCAACAACTAATGCATAATTTTCTAAAATAAATAGGGTATTAACCCTTAGAACTTGGAGAAGCGTTCTTGCTTTGAAACTAAATTATGTTCTACAGTAAGCTGGTCGTAGCAGTTGCTGCATCTTTATTTTCCTACTTGGCTGTTTATTATGTATGCACCTGCATGACCAGTTCTTTAAGAGGGGCCAATATTGGGCTAATTAACTGGTCTTTTTCTACTGTCACCTCAATGCTGATGCTGCCTTCAAACTTACTGGAATATCTGCCTTGCAAATTCAGAGGGAGCAAGAAAATGGCGGTTGATCACAAACTCAACATGCAGTGCCATTGTGGGAGATCTGCTTACCAAGGTTGGACTGAAGTCGACTGACAATGTTTCAAAGCAAACAAAACAACACAGGCTAGAGAAAGTTCAGAGTGACTTTAACAAAGTTCTGGATGGTATCAAGTCAACAATGAATTATTATGCCGTTTAACCTGACACACGTCTGTATTGCTTGACAACAGTTTGTGAAATCTCCAGGGAAATCAAGGATGACCTTTAAAAGGTTTTCACAAAGGGTACCTTTTTCCTATGTTTAGTGGCATTGCTTGGCAACTGCTGAAGTATCTCTGCACAATGCTTGAGCGAGTAGACCTTATGTGTGACACAGAAAGTATCATGGACTTATAATAGAGTAGAAGAGGCTCTACAGAGACAGCATACCAGATCACTAGATCAGATCAAACCAGGCCAAATAACTCCACAGTCAACCTCCTTCAAGACTGCACTCTTCAGATTGTTGTCAGAATGGAGATGAATACAGTAGTATGAATAACTGATATCAGGCCATACAGTCTATCTATGTTACAGTTGAAAGTCTATGTCAGAAGTTCCCTTCCCAGGATGACCAACTGAAGTGTGAAGAAGTACCAAGGTACTGTATATCAACTACCACATTGAAGCAGATACTAGGACTATTTACCACCTTGTGCAAATCCTTGAAGAAGATTGCACATCTATGATTTCAGTCCAAACCAATGACACTCACATAATGGTGTTACTTCTGTACCATGCCTCTTTGGCCCACACCGAACACAAGATCTACAAAGTACATGGATGCAGGCCTACACATTAATAAAACATTAAGATACATAGATGTATCCTGCATGCTCAGCAAACTCGACAAGGCCGTTCTGGGTACACGTCCAGGTCTTCATGCAATGACTGGCAGTGATTATACAGTTGCATTCATGAAAAAGGGAAGTTACCACCTGTAATGTTGTCAAACAAGAGCTTTGTGGATGCCCTAGCTGCATTGAGAACAGGAGAAGAAGTTGAACCATCTACACTTGTGAAGATTGCATAATTTGTCTGTTCACTTAATGACCACAAGCAACTGACATATGTTATCAGTGTATACCGTACTTTGAATCCCTTCTCCAGCATTATGCCCCAAAGAAGAAAAATGCAGGATTACATTTAAAACATGAATTCATCATCGATATGACCATGTGAAGTTATACTACAGAACAATATCAAGAGAGCAATTTAGGTGGCTAGTAGGCTGATGCAAACAAACAAAAAAACAAAAAAAACAAAAAAAAAACTGCTAGCACAATGAATCCTGAGCAATGTGGATGGGAAAAGGATGAGAATGGTTATAAGCTAAAGTGGTTTTACTGTAAACAGCTCCCCAAGGAGATGCTCAACATACTACAGAAAGAGTCCTCTGGCCTTCCACAACAGCAATATGAGGATGAAGATGTAAGTTATGGTGAGACTATGTATGTTAGTGATGAGTCAGATGATGATGATGAGTAAATTCAATTTTCTTGTCCAGTACATGAACTTTTCTGAAGCCATACATGTGGATATTCTCCATAAAAGGTATACTGTAGGTAGAAGCTTATTCTACAAGACAAAGATCCCTACACAGAGATTAAGCACAAATTTATTATTTCAGCCATTGTGATTTAAAATGACCCTATGTTTTACAAATTAAAGTTATATTGGTAAATTATTTCTGATTTAATCTTTCTTTGCAAATACAGCCTTAGAAATAGGAAATAATTGCTAAAAATAGAAGAAATACAATGTTCTTAAACTCCTAAAATAGTTGATAAGAGCAGTTTTATAAATTTATGTACAAATATTTAATTAACACCAATATCTTAATGACTTAAATTATACTGTAATGTATGTCTTATGAAGCTTATTACTTATGAAGTATGATTTATGAATAAAAAAGTATAATATGGAGCAATATGAAGTAGGGCAATGTATTGATAAACCTTTATTTAACCAGGCAAATCCCACTTAGATCACAGATCTCTTTTGCAAGGGAGACCTAGGCCAGAAGACAGATTAACAAACGTAGATAATACATAGTAATAATACATAGAGATGCAAAATTAGGTGTAAATCGTTAAAATCAAGATTCAGTGTTCTTTATTGTCATTTGCATCACATGTGGTACATGAGGTGGAACGAAATTGTGTACTCAAGGTACCAGTTACACCCAAAAATAGCAACAAAAAAAAAGAAAACGACACAGTTAATAAGGATCTAAGATAAATGCTAATATATATGCTAACATAATGCTAAACAATATGCTAAAAGATCAAAGATATATACCAAACACTAGTAAAAATAATAGGGTATATTAAACAGCAGTCCAAACATGAGTCTGTAGTGAACAGATGGGTATGAATACAGCAGCATAAAGGTGAGATCAGCATCATGGATCTATGAATTCATTTATTTGTTGTTTACCCTTTATTTATACAGGTAGTCTAATTGAGTCACAATAACTCATTTTCAAGAGAGACCTGTTTTTGGGAGCAGATGGTGGGGGTTATGGGGTAGGGGTCATTCATTTACTATGAGCATAGATGACATTGTACAAAGTACGTCTAATCTTAGATATTTTGATTACTATAGTGTCAAGATACTTTTGGTGCATTTTGGTGCCAGTTTGGGAAATATTGACCAAACAGCGGGGTGCATGGCAAAATTTTCAAACCCGATTGTTACACTTTTTGACACTTGTTATGAATGCTAGATGTAAATGACTTCATCAGTTCGATATTGGTTGCCTGGATTTAGTTAAGGAATTAGTTTTTAACATTTTGGCGCCAACGAAAAACAATCTGAAGCTGAATATCTGGTGGTTATGGCCAGATGTTCTATAGTCATATTCAAAGCCAGGATTTTTAGCAGTATCCTTGAATTCTGAGTTTATGTTGAATTAATTAATACCTGGAGAATTTTAGTAAGAAATGTTTTTATTATACCTGAAAGGGATGTATAGTTTAATGGCGTACCACCAACCTTTTTTTTTAAATATACAGATAAACATGGTATAGCATGGTATCTCTTGGACTAAGTCAACTTGTGCACTTTAGTAATTATTTTACTTGCGTGGTTCTGAAACTTCCTGCATTTTAGAATTCCAAAGTTGTATGTTATAAATTGATGCTGGTGGGGGGATCAGTGCATGAGTCATCATCAAATTTCCTGTCAAAGAGTTTCACATCGCACCTTGTGTATTTTAAATGGTTTCGGTTGGATACAGTGGTTACATAATTCATTCATTTTTTCAGCAAACACTTCAATGTCTTCATTTCATTGTCAGATAACTAAACAGTGATGCGCCTGAACACAGTCATGCTGATCTGCAGGACTTTGCCTGAGGCTTTCCAGCTGAATGCCTTGATGTTTTCCCTTCACGAGCGTGGAGAAAACAAGCAGAAACGCTCAACGCAAAATAGCTGCCATAAATAACACTCCCTTTAAATGAATCTCTGGGCTTCAGAAGAGTTGTGTGTGTGTGTGGGCTTCAGTGATGCAGGAGATGTGGTGGACTTTAAACTTTTCATGCCATAATCAGGAAGTGTAAACTATGCACGGATGTGTGTGTGTTTGTGTGTAACAGCAATCCTCCTTTTGCACGAGTGAGTCTATAAGTGTGAGCGCTTCTGAGGAAGCAGCTGTGCATGCAGCAACGTGTGCCAGGTCGGGAACACTTAAGACTCTCCATGTATGTGTGTGTGTATCCATTTCGGAGCATATGTGTGTGCGCGTGTCAGAGTGTGGATGTGTTTGTGTTCTTGTATGTAGGAAGGAGTGGGACTTGGAGCAGGGAATTTGGCCACCCATCTGTGCTTGGCTATTTTGCTACTGTTTCTGTGGGCACACATTCACACACACACACACACACACACACACACACACACACACTCACACATTCACACACGCAGAGCTCTGTGCCAGGCAAGCTGTTCACTGGCTGGCGCTGGCAAGGCTCCAGAGAGAGTGGTGGCATCCATCTGTAGCACCTCAGAGCGATTAGCATGTGTGTCTGAGTGTGTGGGTGTGTATTTGTGTTCATGCTACATAACAACAAAACAGTGGCTCTGTGATGATGCTATTAGAAGAATCAGTGGTGGGTGTGGGGACACGTTTTAGGGTTGTTCTTCCTGAAAAGCTGCTGTTGTTTGAGGGTCAGTGGGAGATGGATGTGAGAAGAACAATGATCTGCAGAAGAAAGGTGGTGGAGCACAAAATAAATCTACCCACACATTTTAAAACGGTTAAAGGATTGTCAGGAAAATACAGCTGCCTTTAATAAAGAGTGCGCCTTCTGCTTTATGTTCCTTGATAACTGACATTTTCTTTTTATGCAGCCAAGGTTTTAAATGATGAGGCATAGTCATGAAAAACTTTTTTTTTTTTACTTTTGCAACCAGCTGTTCTTGTTCACGTTCTCACAAATTGGCCTACTTGAAGAGAAACTGCGCAGATAAGATACGGTAGCTGTCATTTACCACAGCAGAAAAATCTGTCAAAAGCTGCATTGGCCATGTTATTTTTTATTTTTTTTAATTATTCATTTATGATTAAAACACAACAATAGTACATACAATAAGAGAGAAAAAGATATATATAAAATGAAAGGCGGCAGAAGAAGAAAAAATCTTATTTTTTCTGCCCCTTATTCTCCAATAAACAATTCATTCAAACAACTCCTTTGATTACAAGATAATAACCAACTTAATTTTAACCTAAAAAAAAAACACTTGATACAACCAACTCATATAATTTCCAAAATAGTGAACAACTTAATTTTTAATTTCTAATTTCTACCATCAGTATCTTACACAAACTTCTAAATTTCAACTCATTTAAATATATGTTTTTAACCGTTTAAACGTAATCATTCTTTTGAATACAACCATTGATTGGACCACTATAATATCAGACTCCAATTCATTCCATAACCCAATTCCTTGAACTGTGGTAGATCTTCCCCTCGAACTAGTCCTAAAAAGTGGCTTCACAAATACATTTGTCCCCTTAAGATTATAATTACTCGTTCTTCTGACAAAATACTTCTGAATATTAGAAGAAAGATTCCCTGAAAATTAGATTTTCAGGGAATCATGGGCATCTAGTGCATTTGTCAAACACTCACAAATAAACAGATGTGTTTAGACAAATAAATGTTTAATATAAAGTTTGTTCGCGTTAAAGGCTAAAGCATCAATGAGCAGGAAATGCGTTTAACATTTAAAAAAATGTGATGCTGTGTTGGGAATTTTGCAACCCACTCTCTCTCTCTTTAGCTCATCTTCTGGAGCTGATTTAGGATCAGTAATGTACAGATGGGTTCCAGTCGAGATTTAGAAATGATGTTTAGTGGGTTTACAGTCTTCACTTGGAACATCTTCACAGGCAAATTAATGAAAAGATCATACAACATGTGCTGCCATCTGGCCAATCTTGTCAAACTGTTGTTTATTGCTTCTTTTTTATTACTCTGTACTATAATGGTTCTGTTTTGTACAGCCCTTCCAAACTTCACCTCTCACTGCAGACTGTAACTTCTCAACAAGGATCAGATGTTTATCAACCGACAGCTTGAGAAGCTGCACTGACACGAGACTCACAACTTCCCTGTGAAGGAGTGTGATTATTGCACTTCTTTGATTTACCAGACACTTTGATTCAAAGTGGCTTACAAGTGAGAATAATGTGGACGGAGTACTTAATATGCTGAATAAGGTTGTGACAAGCTTTTAATACAACAATCATAACCTATCATAAAATAGGCTGAAGCCTTAATCCATCCCCCCAACCCTGCCCCATGCCTTGGCTTTTAATGCACAGTTAAAATGGGGTAATTGTTAAAATTATGTCACCTTAAAATAGGACACCCTTTCACAAAGTTGATACACCATTAATTACCAATGCTTCCTTTAAAAAAACAGGTGGGATTACATTATTTTCATACATTGAATAGCCTGCAACAAACTTTAAATCATATATTATTATTGAGGAAGATAGGCAATGAAATCCCAAGACATCCTTGTAAAAGAGATTAATAATCTCAATGGATTTATTTCTTTGTAAAATAAAGGTTTAATGACAAATCAATGATTAAAGGAAGACAAGGTGTTATTTTTGCTATTTTAATTTGCTTTGTAAGGATAATCATGATGTTCCCAAACAAAATACTGTACAATGAAATCCAATAAAATTGGACTTGGAAATCTTTTCAAAGTAAGTTAGAGGTTTTCTTTGCTTAAACTTTGTCATTTCAAAAATATCCCTGAAAATGTTGGCCAAATACGGTAGTCATTTTTTCTACATAAAAGAGGATTGTGAATCCCCTCCTCCTCAGTGTGAGCATGCAAAGTGTGGAGGTAGGTATGAGTGAAGTGGTTTGAAAGAATTGAGATTTGGTCTAAGCATGTAATTATGAGTCATGCACCTGATATGTGAATATATGGGCTTCAGCAGAGACACGGTTGTTCAGGCCCTCTCTCTTTCCAATTAGGAGTGTTTTCGCATCACCAAATGGTACCAGATTGACTCGACTGGATTCTTGGCTGAGGCAGTACCAATAGAGTGTCACTTAAATCAGTATCAGTCAGAGAATTGATGACTTGCTCTTGGCCTCAAGCCACCACTACTTGCCTTTTGTGTTCAGAAGTTCAATGCACTTTACAAAAAACAAAGTCCTTTAAAGGGATTGTGACATGATTTTGTAAATTTGAATATTTGTCAGAACATATATATCTTATATCATTGAGCTCTGGTCGTTTTTGCATAATAAATTATAAATATATTAAATTTTTATTCCAAGTTATGGTAGTTTTTTTCTCTGGGATACGCCCCTAAAAATCTGCGCATTTCCGCAAAACGTCATCTTGACGTGACAACGGGAAGGCACGCTCCAACGTGCATTTAAATAATAATGGCGGAGCATGTCCTATCGCGTCTGAGATATCATTTTGAGACAGTAAATCTTCCAAAACTCTCATTAATAAACACTCCCTGAATAAAAAAATTACAGATGTTACCTGATGGCGCAGACATAATTTAAAAATGCATACATAGCAACGTGTTTGCTCCGGGCTCTCGGCTAATTTTTTAGAAGCTATCTTGGCTAACAAGAGTCCCTGACACCGGTCACGTCTGAGATATATCATTTTAAGACAGTAAATCTTCCAAAACTCTCATTAATAAACACTCCCTGAATAAAAAAATTACAGATGTTACCTGATGGCGCAGACATAATTTAAAAATGCATACATAGCAACGTGTTTGCTCCGGGCTCTCGGCTAATTTTTTTAGAAGCTATCTTGGCTAACAAGAGTCCCTGACACCGGTCACGTCTGAGATATATCATTTTAAGACAGTAAATCTTCCAAAACTCTCATTAATAAACCCTCCCCGAATAAAAAGAAACGAGATGTTACCTGATGGCGCAGACATAATTTAAAAATACATACATAGCAACGTGTTTGCTCCGGGCTCTCGGCTAATGTTTGTTAGCTGCTATCTCGGCTTATTACCGGTCGCGTCAGCGATATATCATTTTAAGACAGTAAATCATCCAAAACTCTCATTAATATCCCTCCCCGAATAAAAAGAATTACCTGATCGCGCAGACATAATTTAAAAATACATCATTAGCAACGTGTTTGCTCCGGGCTCTCGGCTAATGTTTGTTAGCTGCTATCTCGGCTTATTACCGGTCGCGTCAGCGATATATCATTTTAAGACAGTAAATCATCCAAAACTCTCATTAATATCCCTCCCCGAATAAAAAGAATTACCTGATCGCGCAGACATAATTTAAAAATACATCATTAGCAACGTGTTTGCTCCGGGCTCTCGGCTAATGTTTGTTAGCTGCTATCTCGGCTTATTACCGGTCGCGTCAGCGATATATCATTTTAAGACAGTAAATCATCCAAAACTCTCATTAATATCCCTCCCCGAATAAAAAGAATTACCTGATCGCGCAGACATAATTTAAAAATACATCATTAGCAACGTGTTTGCTCCGGGCTCTCGGCTAATGTTTGTTAGCTGCTATCTCGGCTTATTACCGGTCGCGTCAGCGATATATCATTTTAAGACAGTAAATCATCCAAAACTCTCATTAATATCCCTCCCCGAATAAAAAGAATTACCTGATCGCGCAGACATAATTTAAAAATACATCATTAGCAACGTGTTTGCTCCGGGCTCTCGGCTAATGTTTGTTAGCTGCTATCTCGGCTTATTACCGGTCGCGTCAGCGATATATCATTTTAAGACAGTAAATCTTCCAAAACTCTCATTAATAAACCCTCCCCGAATAGAAAGAAACGAGATGTTACCTGATGGCGCAGACATAATTTAAAAATACATACATAGCAACGTGGCCTGTATCGCGGCTATTGTGTTAGCTATCTGATTCGGCTAGCTTGTTAGCAGCGAACAAACATAATCTGCCGTGATAATTGGCTTTATACACTCAAAGTGTATAAAGTAAAACAACATGAACTCACGTAAAATAAATAGTTTATAATCTAAAACACTACACACCTCCGATTATGTTTACACAAAGACTTACTCATCTCCTGGACAGTCTTCCGATGGTCCCTGCGTTGTTTCGACATGGTAGCTCCTGTGGGACTTTCTTCTGTAGATTTTCTTTTAAAAATAGTAGGAATAGCATCCGGTTTTAAAAGTCTTCTGAATCTTACTGGTAATCCTAAAGATTCTTTTATACCAGGTGCTGAAAACAATCGGCAGTGAAATGGTCGCTGCAGACATACGACTCCTGGAACCCACCGGTCCTTGTCTGGTCCATTCTTGTCGAAGTTTGTCATCTTTTGGAAATTTGTGAAGAATCACTTGTTCACTGCTGATATTAGAACACACAAATGCGCTACAACGTGACGGCATTTTTCAAGTTACACAAATAAAAGAGGCGATCCTTCAGGAAATGAATCTGTATGGCAAGCAGTTAACACACTTAACAAACGGGCAAGGCTCTGCCTTCTGCCCGTTGTCACGTCACACTGATGTGTCACGTCACACTGATGACGTATTGCGGGAATGCGCGGAATTTTAGGGGCGTATCCCAGCAAGTACCAGAGAAAAAATTAGCATAATTTAGAATAAAAATTTAATATATTTATAATTTATTATGCAAAAACGACCAGAGCTCAATGATATAAGATATATATGTTCTGACAAATATTCAAATTTACAAAATCATGTCACAATACCTTTAAACTCTAATAGGGTTTCAATTAAAAAATGGGATTGTGAAAGAGCTTCTGAAAAGTTTTATAAACTGCTCAGGATTAGACAGTAAAGAATTGCTTTTAAATGTTTTACTTATATAACTATATATACGGTCTGTTGGTGTTGCATTTCACTCCACTCAGCGTGTTAAAATGCTGTCATGAAACATTTTCCCTTTCTTCTTGTTTGAACGTGGACTCAGATAATTGTGAACTGACAGGGAGGTGATACGGTGAAAGGAAAAGGGAGGCAATGAAAGAGCCATGGAGAAAATGCGTAATGGTTAGATAAAAGGAGACGTTGCTGGCCTGGGACGGGTCGTGGTGGATCTGACAGTGTGAGTTTTTATGTAAGAAGCAAAGGGCATCCCTCTGCTGCCTGTTGCCTCTGGCTTCATTCTGCTCTCAAAGCCATTAGCAAACCACTGTCAACATGTTATGTGAAAACAAACACACACNACAGAGCCACTGTTTTGTTGTTATGTAGCATGAACACAAATACACACCCACACACTCAGACACACATGCTAATCGCTCTGAGGTGCTACAGATGGATGCCACCACTCTCTCTGGAGCCTTGCCAGCGCCAGCCAGTGAACAGCTTGCCTGGCACAGAGCTCTGCGTGTGTGTGTGATGAGTGTGTGTGTGTGTGTGTGTGTGTGTGTGTGTGTGAATGTGTGCCCACAGAAACAGTAGCAAAATAGCCAAGCACAGATGGGTGGCCAAATTCCCTGCTCCAAGTCCCACTCCTTCCTACATACAAGAACACAAACACATCCACACTCTGACACGCGCACACACATATGCTCCGAAATGGATACACACACACATACATGGAGAGTCTTAAGTGTTCCCGACCTGGCACACGTTGCTGCATGCACAGCTGCTTCCTCAGAAGCGCTCACACTTATAGACTCACTCGTGCAAAAGGAGGATTGCTGTTACACACAAACACACACACACATCCATGCATAGTTTACACTTCCTGATTATGGCATGAAAAGTTTAAAGTCCACCACATCTCCTGCATCACTGAAGCCCACACACACACACAACTCTTCTGAAGCCCAGAGATTCATTTAAAGGGAGTGTTATTTATGGCAGCTATTTTGCGTTGAGCGTTTCTGCTTGTTTTCTCCACGCTCGTGAAGGGAAAACATCAAGGCATTCAGCTGGAAAGCCTCAGGCAAAGTCCTGCAGATCAGCATGACTGTGTTCAGGCGCATCACTGTTTAGTTATCTGACAATGAAATGAAGACATTGAAGTGTTTGCTGAAAAAATGAATGAATTATGTAACCACTGTATCCAACCGAAACCATTTAAAATACACAAGGTGCGATGTGAAACTCTTTGACAGGAAATTTGATGATGACTCATGCACTGATCCCCCCACCAGCATCAATTTATAACATACAACTTTGGAATTCTAAAATGCAGGAAGTTTCAGAACCACGCAAGTAAAATAATTACTAAAGTGCACAAGTTGACTTAGTCCAAGAGATACCATGCTATACCATGTTTATCTGTATATTTAAAAAAAAAGGTTGGTGGTACGCCATTAAACTATACATCCCTTTCAGGTATAATAAAAACATTTCTTACTAAAATTCTCCAGGTATTAATTAATTCAACATAAACTCAGAATTCAAGGATACTGCTAAAAATCCTGGCTTTGAATATGACTATAGAACATCTGGCCATAACCACCAGATATTCAGCTTCAGATTGTTTTTCGTTGGCGCCAAAATGTTAAAAACTAATTCCTTAACTAAATCCAGGCAACCAATATCGAACTGATGAAGTCATTTACATCTAGCATTCATAACAAGTGTCAAAAAGTGTAACAATCGGGTTTGAAAATTTTGCCATGCACCCCGCTGTTTGGTCAATATTTCCCAAACTGGCACCAAAATGCACCAAAAGTATCTTGACACTATAGTAATCAAAATATCTAAGATTAGACGTACTTTGTACAATGTCATCTATGCTCATAGTAAATGAATGACCCCTACCCCATAACCCCCACCATCTGCTCCCCAAAACAGGTCTCTCTTGAAAATGAGTTCTTGTGACCCAATTAGACTACCTGTATACATAAAGGGTATACAGTACAACAAATAAATGAATTCATAGATCCATGATGCTGATCTCACCTTTATGCTGCTGTATTCATACCCATCTGTTCACTACAGACTCATGTTTGGACTGCTGTTTAATATACCCTATTATTTTTACTAGTGTTTGGTATATATCTTTGATCTTTTAGCATATTGTTTAGCATTATTTTAGCGTATATCTTAGCATTTATCTTAGATCCTTATTAACTGTGTCGTTTTCTTTCTTTTTTTTTTGTTGCTATTTTTGGGTGTAACTGGTACCTTGAGTACACAATTTCGTTCCACCTCATGTACCACATGTGATGCAAATGACAATAAAGAACACTGAATCTTGATTTTAACGATTTACACCTAATTTTGCATCTCTATGTATTATTACTATGTATTATCTACGTTTGTTAATCTGTCTTCTGGCCTAGGTCTGCCTTGCAAAAGAGATCTGTGATCTAAGTGGGATTTGCCTGGATAAATAAAGGTTAATCAATACATTGCCCTACTTCGTATTGCTCCATATTATACTTTTTTATTCATAAATCATACTTCATAAGTAATAAGCTTCATAAGACATACATTACAGTATAATTTAAGTCATTAAGATATTGGTGTTAATTAAATATTTGTACATAAATTTATAAAACTGCTCTTATCAACTATTTTAGGAGTTTAAGAACATTGTATTTCTTCTACTTTTAGCAATTATTTCCTATTTCTAAGGCTGTATTTGCAAAGAAAGATTAAATCAGAAATAATTTACCAATATAACTTTAATTTGTAAAACATAGGGTCATTTTAAATCACAATGGCTGAAATAATAAATTTGTGCTTAATCTCTGTGTAGGGATCTTTGTCTTGTAGAATAAGCTTCTACCTACAGTATACCTTTTATGGAGAATATCCACATGTATGGCTTCAGAAAAGTTCATGTACTGGACAAGAAAATTGAATTTACTCATCATCATCATCTGACTCATCACTAACATACATAGTCTCACCATAACTTACATCTTCATCCTCATATTGCTGTTGTGGAAGGCCAGAGGACTCTTTCTGTAGTATGTTGAGCATCTCCTTGGGGAGCTGTTTACAGTAAAACCACTTTAGCTTATAACCATTCTCATCCTTTTCCCATCCACATTGCTCAGGATTCATTGTGCTAGCAGTTTTTTTTGTTTTTTTGTTTGTTTGCATCAGCCTACTAGCCACCTAAATTGCTCTCTTGATATTGTTCTGTAGTATAACTTCACATGGTCATATCGATGATGAATTCATGTTTTAAATGTAATCCTGCATTTTTCTTCTTTGGGGCATAATGCTGGAGAAGGGATTCAAAGTACGGTATACACTGATAACATATGTCAGTTGCTTGTGGTCATTAAGTGAACAGACAAATTATGCAATCTTCACAAGTGTAGATGGTTCAACTTCTTCTCCTGTTCTCAATGCAGCTAGGGCATCCACAAAGCTCTTGTTTGACAACATTACAGGTGGTAACTTCCCTTTTTCATGAATGCAACTGTATAATCACTGCCAGTCATTGCATGAAGACCTGGACGTGTACCCAGAACGGCCTTGTCGAGTTTGCTGAGCATGCAGGATACATCTATGTATCTTAATGTTTTATTAATGTGTAGGCCTGCATCCATGTACTTTGTAGATCTTGTGTTCGGTGTGGGCCAAAGAGGCATGGTACAGAAGTAACACCATTATGTGAGTGTCATTGGTTTGGACTGAAATCATAGATGTGCAATCTTCTTCAAGGATTTGCACAAGGTGGTAAATAGTCCTAGTATCTGCTTCAATGTGGTAGTTGATATACAGTACCTTGGTACTTCTTCACACTTCAGTTGGTCATCCTGGGAAGGGAACTTCTGACATAGACTTTCATTACAGATAGACTGTATGGCCTGATATCAGTTATTCATACTATTTATCTCCATTCTGACAACAATCTGAAGAGTGCAGTCTTGAAGGAGGTTGACTGTAGAGTTCTTTGGCCTGGTTTGATCTGATCTAGTGATCTGGTATGCTGTCTCTGTAGAGCCTCTTCTACTCAAGTCAAGTCAAAGTCAACTTTATTGTCAGAACTGCAATATGTACAGGACATACACAGGATTGAAATTGCGTTTCTCTCAGTCCCTCGGTGCAACAGTAACCATTTAAACACTAAAACACTGAAACATTTAATAAACATAAGCATAAAATAGTAAAAGTGTAACACTGTCCTGAGTTTTTGCATAGTAGTATAAAAGTATGAAAATTTACACCAACACTAAAACACTAAACATTTAATGAACATAAGCATAAAATGAAATAATAAAAGTGTAATACTGTCCTGAGTTTTTGCATAGTAGTATAAAAAGTATAAAAAGTATATCTATAAAATAAACTGAAGGTTCTAGCATTGACATTTGCAAAGAGTGGCAAAGCAGCATATGAGTTAATGTACACAGTATATGTATGAGGTAGTTGATGTTGGTATAGAGGCAAAGTGGCATATGCAGTAAGGCACATAAGGCACATTGGGCATCCTTAAATAAGGCTAGTCAGAGAATACTGTATATGTATCAGCAGTAGTGTAGATATAAAAGTAGTGTAAATGTAAACAGTAGTAATAAATGTAAACAGTATTAATAAATGTAAACAGTGAATGTAAACAGTAGTATGACTATAGGCAGTAATGTAATACAAACATTAGTGCAAATATGAGAAGTAGTGCAAACTGAATGAGCACATGACCGAGAGTTTAGTGAATAACCCGTTTGATGACACAGAGTCCAGTGTTAAAATCTTTGTGTTGTGTGGTAATGTGTGAGAAAGTTTTTTGTGTTAAGGCAGTTCAAATGGGAGGGGAGGCAGAGCAGGCAGAGTGTTTAGCATTCTGACTGCCTGATGAACAGAGCTGTCTCTCAGTCTGCTGGTTCGAGCCTGGAGACTCCTCAGTCTCCTCCCTGATGGCAGCAGTCTGAAGCAGCTGTGTAGTGGGTGTGTGGGATCACCTGCCATGCAGTGGGCTTTCCGAGTGAGGCGGTTGCTGTGTAAGTCCTGCAGTGAGGGGAAGGAGGTGCCGACGATCTTCTCAGCTGCTCTCACGATGCGCTGGAGGCTCTTGCGGCAGGATGCAGTACATGCACCAAACCACACAGTGATGCAGCTGGTCAGGACACTTTCTATGGCACCTCTGTAGAAGGTGCACATGATGGGGGTTGAAGCTCCAGCCCTTTTCAGCTTGCGGAGAAAGTAGAGACGCTGGTGAGCCTTCTTGGCCAGTGATGCAGTGTTCCTGCTCCAGGACAGGTCCTCTGAGACGTGCACTCCCAGGAACTTGGTGCTGTCTACTCTCTCCACTGCGGTGCTGTTGATGGTCAGAGGGGCATGTTGGGCATCCCTCTTCCTGAAGTCCACAACAATCTCCTTTCAATCTCTTTTCCAAGTCCATGATACTTTCTGTGTCACACATAAGGTCTACTCGCTCAAGCATTGTGCAGAGATACTTCAGCAGTTGCCAAGCAATGCCACTAAACATAGGAAAAAGGTACCCTTTGTGAAAACCTTTTAAAGGTCATCCTTGATTTCCCTGGAGATTTCACAAACTGTTGTCAAGCAATACAGACGTGTGTCAGGTTAAACGGCATAATAATTCATTGTTGACTTGATACCATCCAGAACTTTGTTAAAGTCACTCTGAACTTTCTCTAGCCTGTGTTGTTTTGTTTGCTTTGAAACATTGTCAGTCGACTTCAGTCCAACCTTGGTAAGCAGATCTCCCACAATGGCACTGCATGTTGAGTTTGTGATCAACCGCCATTTTCTTGCTCCCTCTGAATTTGCAAGGCAGATATTCCAGTAAGTTTGAAGGCAGCATCAGCATTGAGGTGACAGTAGAAAAAGACCAGTTAATTAGCCCAATATTGGCCCCTCTTAAAGAACTGGTCATGCAGGTGCATACATAATAAACAGCCAAGTAGGAAAATAAAGATGCAGCAACTGCTACGACCAGCTTACTGTAGAACATAATTTAGTTTCAAAGCAAGAACGCTTCTCCAAGTTCTAAGGGTTAATACCCTATTTATTTTAGAAAATTATGCATTAGTTGTTGAATTTCGTTAAATGAAAAACTCGTATTGACACCAAACAAAACAAAACAAAAACAAAAAACCCAGTGTTATCAATTGACCCTGATTTACAAAGACTTGCGTCAGCCAAACAAAAGACTAATACAGGTTGACCTTTAGGTGGAAGTATTGCACCAAATCGTTAGTGACCACTACTGCGCTTTCCATATAGGGGTGTTTTCCAGACAACATTTACCTGTACCAAATTATAATAATCTTAATGCGACGTCATGTCTATATCTGACATTGCAACTTAATTTGGACAGGATGACAAAAAGAACACTCAAATCCGAGTTCAGAAAACACTTTTACTACCCCCTCTATTTAAACAGAACATATATATATATATATAATATATATTTTCATCTAGGAAAACTGCAAACCTATTCATCCTTGCAACTTCTGTTAATAATTAGATTGCATATGTAAGAGTGAAATAAACATACATTGTAAAAATGTTAGTGGATACCACTTGTTTCTTTTCTTAGAGTTGTGTGTGATTGTGCAATGGGGTGGGAACTGAGGGGATTTAATAATACTAAGTTACTTTAAAGAAAATCAATCTGTCTTTTTGCATGTCATGCTCATCCTTAGGTGGCATGGTGTTAAATAAATCTAAAAAGAAGATAAGAAAGTTCACCAATGGAAAAAGTCACTTGATAGTTAGGCTTTGCTTGGGAGGGTGGCAGCAGGTACCCCCACCCCAGTACATTGGGGAAAGCATGGTGGCTGGAAGTGCCAACTGTGCTCCGGGTACCCGTGCCAACTCTGCCAGCCTTGCAGTGTCTGTTTGCCAGCACCATCTGGGCTGAACAGCTCTGCGCACATACAGTACCTCTCCCCGGCACAGAGGGCACCGACACATACACACACATGCATGGATGTGCGCAAGAAGGCAAGGGCAGACACGCACTCCAAACTCATGTAGTATCCACAAACATGTACGGTATAAGCACCACACACACACGTGCGCACAGCCGGCCGCTGACAGCTCACCATCTGTGCACTGCCTCTGACTTCTCCCTCTGCTGCGTTCTCTGCCCTCGTTTTTGCACTCATAAATGCTTCGTCCCTTTCCGCTTTTCCTCAAATTCTCCAACCGCATCACATCTTTTTAGAAGAAATTTCAAAGCTACTGATCCCAGAGTTATGTTGTGCCCACCATAAGATTATGGCTGCTTCTTTCTTCAAGGTAGTTACTGTATAAAACAGAGCCTACAGTACCTCTCTGTGTATGTAATCTGCATTTTGGCAAGTCTTTCCTCATATATAGAAACGAGATGAGTTACTATAGGAAGTACCACTATAGGTTGTTTACTGAAACATTTGTATACAATGAACATAGGCTTGATGCATGGTCATGTGACCCAAAGTAGCATGGAGACTAGGGATGGGGCAGATCCGATCCAGTATCGGTATCGGTATCCGATACCAGCATTATTTAAGTATCGGGTATCGGATCAAACCTGCCGATACTTTTCCGATCCAGCTTCAAAGAGCACTTGTGTTCAATCACATTCTGTGACTGCCCTTTTTAACATTGTGTGAGATAAACCCAATGAAGACACTCTTAAGCCTTACAATAGGGGGTTCCCTATTGTAAGGCTTAAGAGTGTCTTCATTGGGTTTATCTCACACAATGTTAAAATGAATAGTTTGGGTGCCAAAGTTCCATTATACTGTACAGAGTCAAATACCTGAACAGTATCAGATCGGGAAAGTATCGGTATCGGTCGATACTGAGTTAATAAGTATCGGTATCTGATCGGAAGTGAGAAATGTGGATCGGTGCATCCCTAATGGAGACAAGATCAATAAATCAAAAACAGTAAGAAAGAAAGAAATATCCATCAAAGTCTCATAACAGAAAGCTATTCTTCAGAGGAGACTGAATTAAAATGAACAAAGAAGAGAAAATACTGGTGAGATGAGCACTTTAACTTAAACGAGAGCAAAATAAGAAAAGAGCAGGCGGAGGAAGGTAATGTGAGTGCAGAATCATAAAGTTCACATCAAAGAAAAACAAAACCATGTCCACCGTCTTTACAGAGTCTTGCCTCCCTCTCATGTGTTTCTCATTTGAACCTGAACTGTTTGAAAATGAAGGCCAAAGAAAGACACAAGCCCGTGTTTTCTTTCTGCCGCAGAGGGTTCACTTGTGCCTCAGGCAACTAGCTCATTTGATGAGCGTAGTCTTCTAGAAGACAAAAAAAAAAAGAAGACATTTTACTTTTCCAGATGTTCTGAACGTCTTATACTGGATGTGTTTAGAACAGTTTAAGAGTTTTGGAATAAAACAAAGTTGTTCACTTTAACAGCACAACAAAGTTAATACTTAAATCTAAAATTGCCCTTTCTTTCGTCCATTCTGTTTCATCTTTCACTTTTTCTCTTATTGGCCACCAACTACCAGCAGGAACTGATTGCTCCCCCCCCCCCATTGTCATCCATCCTCCTCCGCCTCCCTCTGGCAAATGTATAACACCACCCGAAAGATCTATGACTGAACGCTTCTCTCCAATCCCTCTCACTTCCCACAGCCGTGCAGGCTCTCGTTTATTTGCCTCCCTCTTCCCAGCACTCCCCTCTCACATCGTCCAACTATTTCCTCCACTCTTCTATCTTTGTTCACCTCTCTGTCCTTCTCTCCATTCATGCTCTGCAAGAAGTAGCCTCATTACAAACAAGGAAAATCCATTTGGAATAGTCTTCTGCAGCCTCCACGACCCCCTCTGAACTCTCCTGAGTGGAAATGGCCCACATACCTCCTCTTCTCTTCTCTCCCTCTTGGATTCCTCCTCTCTGTAATCATTTCTCTGTTTTGGGTTTTTCTATGTTGCCTTTTCTTCCCCTGAGTCAATCATTACACTGAGCTGTCTTTTGGTTGGGAACATTGCGCATGAGGATCCAAGTTTTCAAAACTGAACTGAAAAATCAACGTGGATAATGTGAGCAAGATTCGTTTAATAAAATGCAGTTATAGGTCGCCTAAAAATCTCTGGCTGAATACACAGGGAATCATGGGTAAATGTGCAATGATCATCCATTTAGACATTTTTGGCTGAGAACATTGGTATCATCTCCATAACAGTGACATGCAATTTATGACACAAATATGCATGTTCCTATTTCAGATGGTCTGTTATCCCCTTCCACAGGCCTGATGTGCAGCTGTAACACCATAACCTTCAATATTCTAATCATGAGCTATTAGAACACCGTGGTTGTTTGGATCCTCAGGGGACGCATTGTTGTTGCATGTGTGCAAATGTTTCAAGCGTGAGGCGAGCCACATCACAACAATTGCAGTCCTTTTGCTGTTGCCTGCAAACGTTTCCTTGTGCGCAACTAAAAACGTTGTCCATACGTTTGACTCAAATGTATTACAAATGAAGAGCTAAACATTTTGGCACAAATGTGATACTCAATTAAAATGTTAAAATATAAGGATGTGAAGCCAAACATTTATATGTAGAATGCTGCTTGAAGGTAATTAATAAAGTTTTCTTTCCTTTCCTCATCTAAGCAAAAACATTATTCTGAACAAGAATAAGAAAAGGCCGTGCTTTTTATAGTAGCAGCTTCGTGCACTACGTCTATCTTCCAGACGACTGTAGATGCATGTTTTTGTTTTAGCTCAGTGCAATGAGAATGAAGCTTATTCTGATTCTGATTAACTCTGGAGTCTTGGGTTAGAGTTGTTTCTACACCAGTGTGGTTCACCTGCCACATGGTCAGTCCCCTCAAAACAGAGTTAGAATGTGGAAAACAGTGGAATATCAGACATATTGAGTTGGAAGAAAATACAGAAACATGCTCTTGCTTCTCTGCATTAACTCCATGTTGGACTTCCGTTGCACTGGATGACGACTGTGCTACTCTCTCCATGATCCACATGACTTGATAGAACATTGTGGTCTGAAAAACCTCCTTCAATGTTGTGAAGCAATGCTAGTAGTACTTGCCAAATAGTTCCTTTCTAGCCATTTTCAGTGTCCATAAGACATTCTCCTTTGCCTTCACCATGCTCTTCCCATCTGCTCTGGTGCTGGAAGAACATGCATGATGCTATTATTACAAGTAACATGTTTGTCACAACCATGATTGTAACCTCCTCATATATATGTGCTGCGTGTAATCATCATGTTCCCATACAATGATGAAATTAGTTCTGACATACACCCAGGTGGAAAAGTGGCAGCTATGTAAGCGCCTTGGGAGCAATTGGGGATTAATAGTACCCCCGTGAGGGTAGTCCTGCTTTGAACTTTTAACTAAAAAGCCACGGTGGAGTGTGCCAGTCTCAAATCATAGATGTGCCAATGTCCCACCCAGGACCCCAGCACACTTTCACTATGATGGTAAACCAACCACCACAACCCATTTAAAATCATCAGGGCTCTTTCACAATCTAACGCATGTACAGTAATAAGAAGTCCACTGTGTTCCTAATACTGTACATGGTTTACACACGTTCTGGGTATTTTTTTTTACATCACAGAAGGGTCGTCATCCAAGAAGTCCTCAATAAAACTGGTTTTAAATTCTTATTGTTCACATCCCAGGTCTTAATGACCTTCCTCTTTATTACATTTCAGACTTTTTGACCTGGCTTGTTGCTTTCCGATTATTGAATCCTACAGGCAGGGCCCTTTGAACTACTCCCATTAAAACACCTTTACTCCATTAGAACTCTCGTTTTATTGGACTTTCTAACCACTGTACTCACTCACACTGTGGCTTTAATTCAATTTAAATCACCTTAAAAAAAGAGATTTGTATGCACTGCTAATAACTTTACAGCTCATAGTTGCCAAATAGAAACTAATTAATGGATTGATGCTGCAGATAGATAATTAATTACAGCATCTTGTCATTTTCTCTCTACTTCTTCTCAAATGTCTACTGTGCATCTCTCTTCCGTGGTTCTCACTTATCTCTTTTCTCTCACCCTGTCTGCTAAAATCTCATCTTTTCTTTTCGCCATTCGTTCCTCCCTCTGGTGCTCTCCCTCCCCTCTTCTCTCCTTCTGCTCTGCCATCATCACAACATCTGATTAACATATGTCTGAGCTTTCACTCCCTGTCAGCTTGCAGGCATCTGCACGCAGGCAAACCCACACAGGCGCGCACTTTCACACAATCTCATTTCTCAGGGTTAGGAGCGTAGAAGACAAATAAAGGCACCAAAATTCCCCTGATCCTCCTTTTAACTGCGTTTACTTCCCCCTCAGAGTGAGTGTGCACGTGTGTGTGTATGAGTGTACAGTATAGAGACAGCAGTGAGTATCAAAGAGGGAAGCATCTTTATGTTACTGGAAGACAACAAGCCTCATGTTCCCTGGTGTGCTGCTCAAAAATGACAGTAATGGAGGAAGGAGAGGATGGAGCTCTCCTGAGACTAATGCCTTTAAAATGACTCACATTCACACACAAGTATTCAAAGTTCTTATTTTCTTTGGCATGATTTAGTTTATTAGACAAGCATTTTAGAGCTGAGAGTATGCAGCATATGCTAATGTTGTAATATATTTTTGTCGTTCATGTAAATTACCTGTGTCCATGTGTGGTTGTTCATCTGTCTGTTAGCAAAATATGTTATAAAACCACTGGATGTTTTTTTTTAATAAAACTCTCAGAGAGTAATCATTGGATGTAAATTTGCAACCAACTTCAGGAGGCAATCCAATTCAAGATGGCTGCTACAGCTAATCAAACTTACTAAACACATAATTGGCTATAACTAAGTCAACTTTAATTGGATTGAGTTAAAATGCTGGTATTTTAGTACTTCAGAGTAATTCCGAACTACGACGGAGCTTTAGGGTCACACTAAGAGAGAAAAAATTACCGTAAGCCATAAAATTATGAGACAAAGGAAGTATTACGAGAATGAAGTTGAATAAAGTCTTAATATTCCGAGAATAAAGTCCTACGAGACTTTTATTTTTTGAAGCTCTCAAATTTTCCGGATCCACTATGCGACCTGTCAATCAATCCAGTAGGCGTGGCAGCAAATAACCAATCCAGAGCTAAATGAGTCATAAGTGATATTATCTGAACTCCGATACGATAAAGCAGGTTTACCACATTTTAACTGTGGTAAAATGAAGAATGTTGAGCATCTTGTTAAGTTGTACTTTGGTATTGGTTTTACAAATACTGTAAGGAGATAGTTAATCTGTTAGCACATCAGCATCAGATTATAATCAGTATCAGGACTTTGAACCTGCTTATACAGTAAAGTGGCTCTGATGGGCTGCAGCAGCTCTCTGCAGGTAAGGAGCATTTAGCTTCAGATTGGTCAATTGATACGCCTACTGGATTGATTGGATTGATTGACAGGTCGCGTTGTGGATCTGACTCGTATACAGTAATTTCTTTTAAATAAAGGAGAGATGTAAAGAAAAGTATTGTACGACTTTATTCTCATAATATTAAGACTTTATTTAACTTTATTCTCATAATTTCATGGCTTTTAATTGTTTTTTCTTAGCATGGCCCTAAAGCTCCATCATACCTAACAAACAGATCTTTAAAACTTCAGCATTTAGCATTCCTTGAAGGAATGACAGAAATGCCGCCACGGTTCGGTATTGGACATTACTATTCATACCAGCTTTGTGTGATCCAACAGTGTGGTTCCACTTTTTTTTAAATGTTAATGATTCTTTTGTTTTATAGACAGAGCCAATGAAATAAACTCAAAGTCATGGATGGACTCTTTAAGCATTTTATTCCCATAACTTTTTTCCCTTTCTTCATTCCAGATTTACTGGAATCAAACCAATGTTCGCCATCTGAGCAAAAAAACCATGCAGGAACAAATACAGGTAGGTAACCAAACAAATACTTGATTGAGAGGCTTGCCAAAACACATAATCCAGCAAACAACGAAAAAAAGCTTTGCAAAACCACACAGCCAAAGAGTGGGTCATAGTTTGCGTTGGTCGACATTTTGTAATACCTGTAATTTTGACAGTTTGTTGTAATGGCATTCCCGCCATTTGAACAATTTTGTTAAAAATGAAAAAAGAAGGAAGGGGACAATGGAGGCACCAGCATAGCAAATCCCACGTTTGTAACTGTACAGGACACAAGTCGTGCTGCGTTAAATAACTCTCCCTGTGTGTGAACAAGCATCGAGGGGCTCACTTTATTCAAGAAGTAAACAAGTCAGCTTTTCAAGAAGGTGGCCGCTGCGTTGTGAAAGCTTGCAACAAAACACACATGCGCTTAAACTCAACACAGATGAATAAAAGGAGCTCTAAAGGCTTATTAACACACCAAACGGGAGAAAGGAACATTTTCGCTGCAAGGAATCTTTTGGATTTCAAGACTGTCTTGGTATAAAATGCAGCCTGTGATGTGCGCATCATTGGGTGTGCGCGGGGGACTCTATAGGAAAGGATAGGAGGGACGTCTTTTTCTTTTCTTTTTCATGGAAGACTTGGTAAACTCAAAGGCGATTTAGAAGGCCAACTCAATGATGAGTCAATGAGGTGCTTTTGAATAGCAGGGGTGATGGAGTCACACATGCACACCCTGAAGTCTCGTAGTACATCTTCTGGTTCTACGCGTGAAGCTTTGATGGTGCAGAGAAAAGAACGAAAAGCAAGGTTGCAAGAACTAGTCATGAACTGAAAAAAGAAGAAGATGCTGGGTTAAATTTGGACTGACATACCCAGACATTTCTGCCTCCGTTCTAAAATTCCCTGTGCAGACGGAGCTGTGCTCTTGTGCTGTCTGAGTCTGTGTGTGTGTGCAGCCTACACAAAGCCCAACCTCACAGAGTTTACACCCCAGTGGAGACCATTAGTAATTCCCTACCAGACATGCTGGGAAGACATAGTTTGAGAGAAACATGGGCAAGTGTAGAGAAAAGCGACGGAGAGCAGAGCGGCGGAGAGATGTGAAGAGAGGGGGTGGAGCGGAATCCAGCCAAGACGGATGAGAGAAAGACAGTCGGTGACAGACTGATACACAGACACACACGCAGATGGGAAGATAAATGAGCAGATATTCTGGCAGTGCTATATAACGCTGAAAGAAAGGGGAAAAGGAAACGTCAGGGCAAACTTCAGTGCCCTTCCTCGGTTTGACTGACCAAAGATGGCCTCGTCTTCGGTTCGATCTGATGCAACATGCCAGAAACAGTCTCAGTGCTGCACGTCAAACAAAGTCCTACTTCAGCCATCAAACCAAACGAGGAGGAACTGTTAAACCTATTGGACACCCGTCAGTCACGCTTCAGAGGATTTAACTAAACTGTAAATTAAAGGCAACTTTGTATCCCTGTAGGATAAATTGAGAAGGACAGGAAGGAACGAGATGTCCTGCATTACCTGCATGCATATTTATATGTTTGCAATGGCTGCAAATGAACAACCCTAGAGGACAGACAGGCACATGTGTGTTTTGGTCTGTGTACGTGTGTTGGTGGTATCAGAGAAAAAAGAAGGAATTGCAGAAAGACAGCAAGTGAGTGAATGCAGCGGAAAAGGTGCAATCAGCAGAGTTAAAAAGAAAAGAAAGGAAAGCAACACAGAGACTCCCCGTGTGTACGGCAGGTCCCCAGCCATCTGGACACTCTCCTACATCCTCCCCCCCTTGTTCTCCTTTTCCTCCCCTCTCCTCTCTGCCGACTGGTACGCTATTCATGGCGGACCCATTTCACCTTTTCAGTGTGTTACACCCGCTCGCCACAATACATGCTAATGAGGTAGAACAAATGAGTTTTTTTGCTGCGGGTGTGTGCACGTGTGCAGGGCTTTCAGCATGTGTGTATGTGAGTGGGCGGAATCGTTGCTGATTTTTTATTTTACTGTATTTTTTACAATCTCTGCTGCTTCCACAGCGCTCGCTTGACTGTCGTAAGAGTTGTTAATGTTAATGCAGAAACTGTTATCGACACGTGATCTTGTCTTGTTTTGACAGACGCTTCGTTTTTGGCGCGCTGCATACAGGAAGCTTTCCAGTAAATTGAACGAACAGTCTATAGACGAGTCGTCCTGCTTTGTAGTGGCTCCTGTAAATCCACACAGAGAGTCGTCGACATGGCCCAGTTCAAATCGGACCCACTCTGGGTATGACAGAATGGACACGAGACAGATGAGAGGATGGGAGACGAGTGCACATTTACAGATCTCTGAAACGCACATGACAGGAGATGAAAGGAGCTCTTGGTTTGTCACAACAGCACACAAGACGCTGGTGAGAGGAGCGTTGACAGATATAAATAAAAATTAGGGAGGCGAGGAGAGGAGGGCCATGGTGTTGAAAGGCTGAGGAGCAACCCAGAAGAAACAAGAGAGGGGAAAGAAAAGCAAAACAAGACGTCTGCGCAGATGTACAGACAGACGGGGTGGCATACGATGTGCCAAAAACACCACCTCCCATTCGTAAGAGAGTCTTCCTGTGTCAGTAGGTGGCGCTAGCGATGCATCTGTAAGCTTGCCAACTCCCCTCCTTCCCCCCTTCTTTCTTTTTCCATAGTGAATCATTGTGACAGCCCGGCTTGGCAGTCATAATTAACCGAGTGCACTAGCTAGTGTAGCACTCCGCGCAGTGAGCCGAGCGCAGAGTGGACTGCTCCCAGGGAGAGCTGCCACCGGGCATGATGACTGCGTGTGTGTGATGAATCGTGTGTGCGCGTGTGTGTTCCTTCCAAACCAAACACGGTGCGAAGCATCTCTGAAGCACATGCTAAATCATGCGCTTTCATCAGATTGTCATCCTCACCCACAATTAGGATTCAAAGTGAGTACGTCAAGTTGTTTTTAAAAAAAAATGGAGGAAACAAAAAGATGAGTGTCACCAGAGGCCGTGGACGCTGCTGCTTGGTTTCTGATTAAATGTGTCGGGAAATGCTGTGCAAGGCTTCTGCAAGTTGATCTTCCTGGTTTTCTGCATTTCTGTTTGTCTCTCTTAATCTTAATCAAGAGGGAAATCATTAATGCTACAAGTAAAACACACATTTCATCTGCAACGGTTGCGGTACACATAATTTTATTCTGTTATTTTGACACCCATGGCATTGATTAAACTGCTAAACTCCTCTTATCAAGGAAAAGTTATCCCGGTTTATAAAAAAAAACTAATAGTTTTACATGGACTAACAGAATTGGTGCCACAGCTTCTTAAACTATTGCAGCAACAGGAACCGGCCATTTCTGGCTCCCATCCTGGCCCCCGGGGCCCAGGGCCCAGCCCAACGCAGAACACAATGAGCTCTGGGAGAATGAGAGGAACCACCGGCCATCCAGAGATAGCCCCTCTGGTCAGGAACCAGAAAGGGAACCAGAAGGAACCTGAGAT
>JBBPBX010034468.1:10716-32619 GCA_038048925.1 Garcialebias charrua
TATATATCACTTTCTTTCATGTGTCTGACTCTAGAATAGCTGTGGATATTACATGCACATGTAGGTGCTTACAAAACCTCAAAAAAGGAAATGAATAGGCATATGTGTGCATTAGTAGGGAACTGTTATCATCTTAACACATAACAATAATCTTAATAATAATAATCTTAATAATAATCATCATAACAAATAACATGTTTACCTCTTTACTGGGATTCAGTCCAGAGTGATATTTAGTGTTTTAAGCGCATTTTCACTGTTATAATAATAAATTACTCAGATACATGCAACAGATAAAACTTTTTTTAACATTATGACAAATTAAATGGGATGTTTTCTTTTTTAATGAATAACAGAATCATCTTTGTGGATTTGGCATAATTTCTACATTACCAATTATACTGTTGCATGTCTGATTATATATATATATATATATATATATATATATATATATATATCCCATATTGATTTTAAAAACTTTGTTGCATGAAGTGGAATACATACATACATACATGCATACATACATACATACATACATACATACATACATACATACATACATACATACATACATACATACATACATACATGCATACATACATACATACATACATACATACATACATACATACATACATANATACATATATATATATACATACATACATACATACATATACATACATACATACATACAATACATACATACATACATACATACATACATACATACATACATACATACATACATACATACATACATACATACATACATACATACATACATACATACATACATACATACATACATTACATACATACATACATACATACATACATACATACATACATACATACATACATACATACATACATACATACATACATACATACATACATACATACATACATACATACATACATACATACATATATACATATATATATAAGTTAGGATTATTTTACATAGACTGCTGATTTTTTTTAAAAACATTTCCTCACTTTTTCTAAAGCTGCAGTTGAATGCATCCTCCCAGAACTCTGTGAGCACCGAGGAGGCAGCCACTTCAGTGGGAGAGAGATCCAGCAGGAAGTCTCTCAACCCTGGGATGACAGATTGCTGAATGCCAACTCCAATGGTCCCTGCACAAAACCTGAAGCTCAGAAAGTTTTGGTCAGTTACCCAGCCCTCACTTCCTATCCACTGACGAGGTGGTGAAGGTTCACGAGCCAGCTCTTGTAACAGGGCACCCATTTCTCCGGAGGCAGTAAAAGCGACAACGACCTTTGCTGTTGACCTGATAGACATTAAAATGTGTTACCCTTAACTAACCAGTACAATATATAATAAGATCTATCATTAGGACAGACAAACATCATAATATTAGCACACTTTTTTAAGAAGTAATCAGTATCATGTTCACTGTACAGGATATTTACAATATTCTAACATGCACAAAAAAAAACAAGAGGTAGAAACCTGCGAATAACATCCGCTACTCTTTTGATATTGGTATGTGGGTCTGTTCGAAAGAAAGATTCAGAGTACTCCACACAGATCCCCTCTCTCTGTGCTGCATCAAGAAATGATGCCATGCCTTTATTTCCATAATCTGAGTCAGAACGAACAGCACCTATCCAAGTCCAGCCAAAGTGTTTAACCAGCTTGGCCAGAGCATCAGCTTGGAACTGATCACTGGGAATTGTTCTGAAAAACGTTGGGTGCTGTTGTTTATCAGAAAGGCAGGCACAGGTGGCATAATGGCTTACCTAATGAAATCAAATAATCACATTTGGAATTTTTATTACTGAATTTTTATACTTATTTATTACTAAAACAAAAATATTAGCTTTGCAATGTCATTTCGCAAAATTTCAGAGTACCGGGTACTTACGTACCAGAGGGACGTTAAAGAGGCCAATGATGCGTGACATGCTGATAGATGGAGTGGATCCAGAATCTCCAACAACAGCCATCACAACACCAGATTGGGAACAATTGCTGCCTTTGTAAAATGCAGTGTCCTGACCATTTATTATTTGAAATGCCACATGTGCAGATACTTGTGCTGAGACACATGAGTCATAGATCTGATATCCAAGTTGGATGCCTGGCAGTAGCTCTGTGCTGTTGTTTATTTCCTCAATTGCAAAAATCATTGCACGAGACAAACGCAGACCCCGGGCGTTAAACCTGCACAAATACAAGTTTCAGACATTTACATACAAAGAAAGAGAGAAGCAAAAATATGCAGATGTTCAAGATAATAAAATAAGTCTTGTTTGGCAGAAAAAGCTAGTAATGCAAGAAATATGTAATGAATCTCAATATCAAATGTCTTTTCTGCCACTTCACTTTTGTACTAACCTTCCTGTGCACCGGGGAGGCTCAGGCTTCATGGTGTAGTCAAAAATCACTGCATCCTGTGTATCATGGAAGTGAATAGCACCTCCAACAGCAAAGTCCCCACTCACTGACAATGCAGGGAAGCGAGGGGTACCCTGTAGGGTACATTTCATTGATGATGCCTCATTATTGACAATAACACCTGTAAGAGAATCTATAGACTCAATGTTTTGTTTCAGACCATTTACAAACCCACCTAAGACAACAACTGATATCAGCTCCATTAAACTCAAGGCTAACGTTATACCTATACAAGCCCAGATCTCCATTCCTCATGTCTCTGTATTTGGGTGTAGATGTGTTTAACAGTTTATAATATTCATATAATGGTGACGTCAGGAATCGTTCCCTCCTTCCTGCATTTGCATAGTGATCTTTTGTTATTTTATTTGCTCTGCATTCCCCCCCCCCCCATTTTTTGTCACATTTTATTTCTTCTTTCTGTCTTTGAGTCAAAGATCAACACCCAGATTTTACATTTCATAAATGTTCTAGTTACCAGTATTTGTCATTTACATGCTCACTTTTCTAACTAACTAAATCAAAGGCAACACTTTTTTTATTATATAAAAAAATTGTTTTCTTTCAATGGCACTTTTTCAATTTTCACATCTGTGCAGATGAATCAGTTATTTTCTGCTGTCCAATTACAGTTGTTTTGGTCTTTTATAAATAATCACAAAACAACCTCACTTTCACTGGAGTCAGTTCCCACCTGCCTGAAGACCGCCACCATCATCCCAGTCCCAAAAAGCTCCACAGTGACTGGTCTGAATGACTATAGACCGGTGGCTCTCACCCCGATAGTCGCTAAATGTTTTGAGAAACTGGTCATGTCCCACATCAAGACAACCGTCAACATCAGCGAGGACCCTCATCAATATGCATACCGCGAGAACCGATCAACAGAGGACGCCATCTCCTCTGTGGTCCACACTGCTCTCACCCACCTGGATCAGAAGGACTCATACGTGCGTCTGCTCTTTGTGGACTTCACATCTGCCTTCAACACCATGATCCCCCAAACTCTGATAGACAAACTATCCACACTTGGACTAAGCCCCTCCATCTGTAACTGGGTACTAGACTTCTTAACAAACAGACCACAGTCCGTGAAGATCCACAACTTCTCCTCCTCCACCATAACCCTCAGCACTGGCTCTCCTCAAGGATGTGTGCTGAGCCCTCTTCTGTTCACTCTGCTCACATATGATTGTACAGCCACACATCCAGGCTGTCATATTGTTAAGTTTGCAGATGATACAGCGGTGGTGGGATGCATCACAGATAATGATGAATCCAGCTACAGACAGGAGGTGGAACACCTGGAGAGCTGGTGCAAAGAGAACAACCTTCACATGAATGTGAAGAAGACGAAGGAGATGATTGTGGACTTCAGAAGGAACAAACACACCCACACCCCACTGTACATAGGTGGATCTGCGGTGGAGGTGGTCTCCAGCTACAAGTACNGGGTTATAGGTACCGTATTTCACGGGTACAGACTACAATTCTTCAGATGTCCATCCCCCTTCACGGAGGTGATTACGTCAACAATAAGCTTAGCTCGTTCCTCCATCCTAATGGTGTGCTCACACCAGCAGCGTTTTGACCTCCGAAAACGCTCCTCACGCACAGAAGTGGACGCGTTGCCCCCTGGTGTCCAAACTGTAGTGTTACGGCGGCTTCGTGGCAGCGGCGTCGTGGGGGCGGGGTGTGGGAGGAGCGTCGTGATTATCTTTCCAGTCTGATGTGTTGTTGTTGTTGTTGTTGTTGTTGTTGTTGTTGTTGTTGTTGTTGTTGTTGTTGTTGTTGTTGTTGTTGTTGTTGTTGTTGTTGTTGTTGTCGTCGTCTGTTCTCAAAATGGCGGATGATGTGGAGGCAGCTTTATTAATATGTTTGCTAGTGGCACGCCGAAGACGTGCAAGGCGCCGTGTCTGGGTTCACGAAACTATTCAGAGGCGTTCTGAATTCGGGGAGTTTCACCATTTAATCCAGGAGCTGCGCATGGACGAGCAGCGCTTTCAGCGGTACTTCCGTCTCAACCGTGCCCAGTTTGACGACCTGCTGTCTCGTGTTGGTGCCCGCATCACCTACCAGGACACCAACTACAGGCGCGCGATCCCAGCTGAAGAACGCTTGGCCATCTGTCTCCGGTTGGTTATTTGCAACAACAGATAAATATAGCGCGAATATCTGTCTCTCTTTCTGTCATATAATATATATATATATATATTATATATATATATATATATATATATATATATATATATATATATATTATATATATATATATATATAAATACATATTCTTCTTTTCTATTTTGGGACAACAGATAAAAAGTGCCAATGTCTGTCTGTGTGTCTGTCTGTGTGTCTGTGTCACATATATATATATATACACCGGTATAGAAATACATATTATTCTTTATACAGAAGAGTGTGTACATAAGTACATACATACAGTATTGTGTCTATCTGAGTGATGTTGGCCACACATCCTAATGTGTATACATATAGAGGTGTGTGTGTGTTCTATTATGTGCATTACAGATGTTGTACGTTTAATGTCATGTCTGTAATAATTGTAATTACTCTTTCTCTATGCAGGTTTTTTGCTACTGGAGACTCCTACAGGACCATAGCCACTTGTGTTCTCCACAATTTCATCCGGGGTGATGACATACCAGCACACCGTGGAACAGAAGAACCCCTTCCTGGTGTCCAGAGAATGGGAGCAAACTGTGCGACAAGAGATGCAATTGTGGCCAGAGAGGCATTCATGACATACTTCTCAGAAGAAGGAGCAGTGGCATGGCAGCAAACAGAGTAGTCATCACCCCCACTGACCTGCAACGGCTCTGTTACGTTCCACCAAATCACCTGCAGAGCCAAGTCATTCTGAACAGTTTCTTGTTATACTTATTACTGTTGTTTAATTTAGTTCTTTATATGACAAAGTACACGCCGTTCATTGTGAACACTGTCGTATCCACATTTTCATTTGTTGAATGTGTATAATTGCATTAAAAATTACAGATGAAAATTGTGTGATAAATTTCTGTTCTGTCTTTCGGTTAGTTTTAGTTTTAAGTATTCATACATAAACGACTATTAACAGAAACGCAACTGTTTTCGGTTTATGGTGATACCTTATATAACTTACATTTCATTATATAATCTCTAATAATTACTTTTTATTAAGTAAGTAAGAAAATGATTATCTGAAGTCGTACTGAACTAGTACTGTATTTGTTATTTGGGGAAACTTTTGTGCCAACATGTAATATTAACAAAGGACCAAAAAAATGAATAGCAGACTAAAACCAAAATTTTACAGAAATAGTATATTTCTGCCCTGTTCCACTGTATTCATATGAAATCATACAAATGCCAGAAAGTGCTAGTAACAAACCTGCAATATTAAAGCTAGCTACATGAAATGTAAATTTTCTTATGTAGATTTACACCAGCCAGTTTCTCCTACGCATGTAAAGACTCGCACACCAATTCTATGTAGAAAACAGATTTATTTACAGGTAGAAAACACATTTAAAAGTAGAAAACACATTGCTATCTAAAATAAACAAAACACAGTTATTTAAAAGTAGAAAACACATTGCTATCTAAAAAAAACTAATAATATATACATATATACAAAGTGTATATGTGTGTATATATATATATAGTGTATATATATATATATATATGTTATATATATTTATATATATATTATATATATTTATATATATATATATTATATATATATATATATGTATATATATTTATATATATATATATATATATATATATATATATATATATATATATTATATGTGTGTGTGTACTGTATTTAGACTTCCTCGGACGTCACTGGACCCACTCTGTCGCCAGTGGACTCCTCATAAACCATGGTGTAGATTTTATATTGAAGTCTCTCACGCTGTAATGCGGGCATACGTTTAAGGGGACCAGCCAACGACAACAGAAAATGATCTACTGCATCGAGGGGAGGTGGTGGTGGGGGCAGTGTGGCAGCCATGTCACTTCTTTTATTCAAAAATTCTAGCACATTACGCTCAAAGTCATTGCGCTGCATGGGTCCCTGCTCCCTACGGGGTCTCTTCCGCGCTGATCCTGTAAAGAACACAGTACATGTGTTGAATGTTAGATGAGCTTTCAATTAATTGTTCTTATGAGTTTACATATGTTCTGTTTGTGTGTGTGTGTGTGGGTGGGTGTGTTTTGAAGTGGGGGAGATTTTGCCACCACTGGATCAGTTGTGTGTGTATTTGTGTCTGTGGTTTTTTGACACTAAATCTACAAAAAAAGTACGATGAGAGTCACACCTGGGGCACACGAGGAAGGTGCTGGCATCACAGGTGCTGGCATCACAGACGTGGTGGATGATGGTACTGGAAAAGGAGAAGACGTTCTCACTGGAGCAGGAGTTGTCACTGCGGAGGCGGTTTGAGCCAGCTCCAACACACCTACGTCAATGGTTTCTGTGAATCAAATAACAAATAAAAAATTTGGACGTGGCGTGACAAATGGCTTCATGAAGGACATGACCGCCATGTACTTCCATTTCACAGTGTTGTCTGCGGCTGCACCACTCCGGTTTCCGTCTCGATCCTTCTTCACTTCCTTTGCGTATGTGTCACGAAGACTTTTCCACCTCTTCAAGGTGGTCTAAACAAAGGTGGTCTAAACAAAGGCATTGAAAAACGTTAAATGTGTTGGCTATACTTTGTGATAGCTGAAATCATTCTTATTTTTATCCAATTTGTGATGTAGTTTGAAGGTTATGATTGTTTGAACAAACTGTGAAATAAGGGGCAGATATATTAAGATTTCATCTTCTTTCTGCTCCCTTCATTTTATCCTACTTGTATTGTTGTATCTGATGAAACTGTCTTGTATTGTTCTTTTATTGATGTTTATTCATTCATTTTAAAAGAACAATACAAGACAGTTTCATCAGATACAAGAATACAAGTAGGATAAAATGAAGGGAGCAGAAAGAAGATGAAATCTTATTATATCTGCCCCTAAACATCAAATCAAAATCAAATCGGCTAGCAGAGAAGAAGAACGTTAACGTTAATAACGTTAATTGTGAACGTTAAACGTTAAACTTACCCGATGTATTGAGTTCATCACTGACACTACGCCAGGCAACGAGCTTTTTATTTCTGTCTCTGTAGAGGACATTTGACTGGTCGTAAAGGACTGGATGGGTACACACAGCAACGATGAGTTTCTCCTCCATTGTACACAACTTCGCGCTTTCTTTCTGTCCAACAAACAATACGTCACACAGTTGCGCATGCGCACAACCGTCCCCTCGTTCCGCGTCACATAGCTCCACCCCGACTCTCCCTGATTGGTTGACACACCAACCAATCAGGTAGAGTTGAGCGGCGTTTGAACGTTTGAACCGCGAAAACTTCAGCTCAGCAGAAGGCGGAACTTGGAAGCCGACGCCGGTTCACGTACACGGAAAAACGCCCCCCAGCACGCTCAACACGCACGACGCCCGACGCCTGACGCCAGGAGGCTGCTGGAGGTGCGTCGACCATTGACTTTACATGGAAGCTGGAAGCTTTGGAGGTCAAAACGCTGCTTGGTGTGAGTACACCATAAGAGAGTAAATATGCTTGCGGCTTCAAAAAGGAGCAGTCAGGGCTGTTCCTCCTCAGGAGGTAAACAAAGGCCACTACAGCAAATACTTTGTGGTCCCAAAGAAGGGGGAGGCCTGAGGCCCATCCTGGACTTAAGACTTTTGAACAAATGACTGAGATTGTTCGAATTCAAAATGTTAACATTACGTCAGATGATTCGCTCTGTACGCCTGGGAGACTACTTCTGCACTGTGGACTTAAAAGATACATATTTCCATGTCAACATCTTGCCAAACCACAGAAAATTCTTGTGTTTTGCATTTGAGAATGCAACGTACGAACATTTAGCCCTTCCTTTCGGCCTCTCGACCGTCCCAAGGGTATTTACAAATTGCCTCGAAGCTGCCCTAGCTTCCAGGAGGAGCCAAGGCATCAGAGTTATGGACTATCTGGACGACTTATTAATGTTGACGAGCTCCAAGGAGCAAGCAAGGTTACATACAGATCGTATGAGGTCACACCTACAATCCATGGGGTTTGTAATAAACTCAGAGAAAAGTCAACTGTCCCCATCCTAGGACATTTTTTTCCTGGGGTTGAGGCTAAACTCTGTTCTATACAGAGCAAGACTTTCAGAAAAGCAGATATCAGACCTCCAACTCTGCTTGGCCCGCTTCCAGCTGGACAAGACGGTGACACTCAAGCTCTGCCAGCGTCTTTTGGGCCTCATGGCAGCAGGAATTGCTTCAATTCATCAGGGTTTATTAAAAAGGTGTCCTTTTCAGATTTGTCAGAGTCAGAGTCAGAGAGTCTTTATTGTCATTTGCACCACATGTGGTACATGTGATGAAAACGAGATTTTGTACACAGGGTCCCAGTTACATCCAACAACAAATGCAAGAGAAAAACAGTAATAGCATCTAGGATTAACTAAGAAAAACATTAACTAGTAATACACTAAGCCCTAATGTAATAGAAAAACATCATTATAAACAGCAGCACGAACACGAGTCTGTATGAGCAGATGGTCACAAATGAACACAGCAACAAGAAAACAGATCAGCATCAGCATGATGTGATATTTTGCAGTGTTTATTCGTGTTGATTATTTATTCATGAGTCTAACAGCCTCAGGGTAGAAGCTGTTCCTCAGTCTAGTGGTTCTACATTTGATGCTCCTCAACCTCCGTCCTGAGGGGAGTGGGGCAAAGAGTGAGTGTGCTGGGTGAGTGAGGTCTTTCATGATGCAGGTGGCTCTTTTCCTGCATCTGGAGGTGTAAATGTCTGTGATGGTGGGGAGACTGACTCCAACAGACTTCTGTGCAGCCTTCACCACTCTCTGTAGAGCTTTCCTCTCTGCAACTGTGCAGCCTCCATGCCACACGTTGATGCTGGAGCACAGGATGCTCTCCACTGCACACCTGTAGAAGGAGGTGAGAGACTGGGCTGCTCAGACCAGCTCGTCTCAGCCGTCTGAGGAAGTAGAGTCTCTGATGACCTTTCTTGATCAGGCTGGTGGTGTTGTTGCTCCAGCTGAGGTTATCATTCATGTGTACACCCAAGTACTTGTAGCTGGAGACCACTTCCACTGCAGATCCACTTATGTTCAGTGGGGTGTGGGTGTGTTTGTTCCTTCTGAAGTCCACAATCATCTCCTTTGTCTTCTTCACATTCATGTGAAGGTTATTCTCTTTGCACCAGCTCTCCAGGTGTTCCACCTCCTGTCTGTAGCTGGACTCATCATTGTTTGTGATGCATCCCACCACCGCTGTATCATCTGCAAACTTAACAATATGACAGCCTGGATGTGTGGCTGTACAATCATATGTGAGCAGAGTGAACAGAAGAGGGCTCAGCACACATCCTTGAGGAGAGCCAGTGCTGAGGGTTATGGTGGAGGAGGAGAAGTTGTGGATCTTCACGGACTGTGGTCTGTTTGTTAAGAAGTCTAAGACCCAGTTACAAATGGAGGGGCTTAGTCCAAGTGTGGATAGTTTGTCTATCAGAGTTTGGGGGATCATGGTGTTGAAGGCAGATGTGAAGTCCACAAAGAGCATACGCACGTATGAGTCCTTCTGATCCAGGTGGGTGAGAGCAGTGTGGACCACAGAGGAGATGGCGTCCTCTGGACACACAGACAACAGCAGCTCGCCCCCCGCAACAAAGGGGGAGGGGGGGTTCAGAGTCGACGCAGACTGTCTGAAAGCCTTGCAGCCATGGAAAAATGCTGCTGCATTCAGCAGGGGTGTTCCACTGGGCAGAGTGTTATCTTGGACCCTTGTGACGACAGACGCCTCAAAGTCTGGGTGGGGGGGGGGGGTCTTTGCCAAAAACCAGCACACCAGAGGTGTGTGGTCTCAGCAGGAGGCTCAGATCCATATCAATCAGCTGGAGCTGAAAGCTATGTTCCTGTCTCTAAAACACTTCTACAGGAAGGGTCTGATCACACGTCAACATGTTTTGATAAGATCGGACAACAACTGCGTGATCATGTACGTCAACAGAGAAGGGGGACACGATCCCTCCCCCTCTGGCTACTGACCCAGAAGCTTATCAAATTGTGTAGCTCACGAGTGTTGTCACTCAGAGCAAAACACCAGTCGGGGGAGCTGAACTACCGGGCAGACGCTCTCTCAAGAGGAGCATCCCTCCCCGCAGAATGGCGTCTTCACCCACGTATTGTGAACCAGATATGGACACGATAGGGGAAAGCAGACGCAGATCTCTTCGCGTGCAAGGACAACGCCCATCTTGCTATGTTCCATTCAATATGGGACGCATGCGCACCCCTGGGGCTCGACGCGTTTGCGCACGATTGGCCAACGCCAAAGCTGTATTACGCGTTCTCACCTGTCACTTTAATTCAAGCGACACTGGGGCGTGTGCACAGGTGGGCCCTCTCATTGATTCTGGTGGCCCCAAGGTGGCCAAAGCTGGCCTGGTTTGCAGAAGTTATTTCACTTTTAGCAGGAACACCGTGGCAGCCGCCTGCACACAGAGACCTCCTGACACAGGCCCATGGGCATGTGTGACACCCTCACCCAAGCCTCTGGGCACTATTGGCCTGGCCCCTGAGAAGGACCGGCTGCTAACCTCTGGCCTACCCAGTAACGTGATAAACACAATACAGAGTGCTCGTGCAGAGTCAACACAAACACTCTATGCACGTAAATGGTGTGTTTTTGAGATCTGGTGTCTAGAGAGGAATAGTACTCCATATTATTGTAATTTACCCCAGTTTCTCACCTTCCTTCAGGACCTGCTGGAAAAGGGCCGCTCCTTTTCCACTATTAAGGTCTTTTTATCCGCTGTTTCAGCGTGCCATGAAGGATGGGGAAGAAGATCACCTGGTGCCCACCCTCTCATGATCCGGTTAATGAAGGGCGTACTGTACTGAGAAAAAGGCCTTCAACCAGAGTTTCAGCCCCACAGCGGGACCTGTCACTCGTGCTAGACGCCCTCTGTGAACCTCCATTCGAGCAACTACAGAGTATTAAGATTGACCTGCTGTCCTACAAGACCGCATTGCTCTTAGCTCTATGCTCGGCTAAGCGTGTGGGTGACCTGCATGCATTGTGAGTCCATCACCTCTGCACCCAGTTTGCTCAGGATGGGTCAAAGATCACCCTGTGTCCAAACCCTACATATGTGCCAAAAGTCCAAACTTTAAATTACAAAAGTTTAGGCTTTGAACTGTATGTTTTTCCTCCTCCTCCTGTTCTGAGTATAGAACAGAGGTGTTTAAAGGCACTCTGCCCCGTGAGGGCCCTAAGCACTTATATGGAAAGGAACAGCAGTTGGCGCAAAACAAACCAGCTGTTCATATGCTTTGCAAAGCCTGCCGCATGCAGAGCCTTGTCAAAACAGCATCTCTCCCACTGGGTGACAGAGGCTATTTCTAGGGCATACAGTAGCAAAGGTCAGCAAGTACCCAGTGGGGTACATGCTCACTCAACTTGAGGCCTAGCCACGTCTTGGGCCCTATTTAGAGGTGTTTCAGTAGCAGAAATCTGTGCAGCTGCTAACTGGACATCTCCAAACACGTTTATTAAACACTACAGCCTGTGCATTCCACCAAGGAGAAGTAAACGTGTTAACGCCTGACTGATTGAGGCTAAAGTTCGCAAAATCATGCATTTCCAGGGCGTATAGTATGTTCCCATATGTCATATGTTGCACCGCAGTGAACTGACTGATAAGGGAACTGGAGGTTATGCACCATAACCAATGTTCCCTGAAGGAAGGGAACAAGGTGCAACACATGTATGCCCCTCCAATGCCCAAGCTCGGTGAAGTGCATGTTGAGACCGAACGTGATGTGTCACCGTCTCATATGTAGTGAACCAGACGGTGGTTTCTGATACACCTTCATCTCTTTGAACTGTCCCAGTGACACCTTTTCACTGATACTTTCAGTAAAAATACATTAACACTATTTTATTACATTATTTTGAATCAAAACACAATAAGTCATAAGAGACTCTCTTATTCCTCTATTTTGTGTTAATGAATAACCTTGTGTTAAACCATTACTGAATTCAATGTTTGATAGTCAAACTGTTTAATTAAAGTTGGAAATCCAATGTTATTTCAAAATGATGGTCACTTCTTCATATGATGAATCAAATGGTGAAAGTGAATTAATATGTCAGACTGAACTCCTCAGTTTTGTTAGAAGTTAGAATACAGTTTTAATCAGTTATTTTATGAAGCTGGCTCCAGTCTTATCTGTTTCTCTCTCTTCATTCTAAACAGCTTCTTAAAAACGGATCCTCTCTATCCGAGTGACCTTCATCCACTGGTTCGTTTGAACCAATCGCAGAAGAACAAGTCACTGATCACAGATCCTTTCTAAAAGTTCTACGCTTTTGCTGGAACTGACAGAGTCAGTGGAGGACCTCAAGCCATGAGGTTCCCCAAAAGAGCTGAATGAACGCCAGTCAAATGCCAATGACACGTCATTCAGTTGGGACTTCATAGCACTTGCAAGCTATGAGTCTGTTTTTGAGCTCTAAGCTCTCTTTTATTGACATTCCGTTAAGGACGTCTTATCTTGGAAACAACACCAGGAGCTGCCGTTACTACGGTCCGAGTCTTGGCACACATCTGGAGACGCTGAAGAACGGTAAACGAACTGAACAAACTGGACCGAGGGAGATTGACCATCTTCACGAGGTAACAAAGTCGTCATATGCTTTACCAAGGGTACCAACGTGTAGCCGAGATCGACCGGAGAGCTGCCATGTTTCTGGTTAAAACACTTCAAGATAATAACTCTCCTCATCCTCCATCTTCTCTTCCTCTTCCATTTACTCTTCACTGAAACTTTCTTACTTTAAGTAACTAAACTTTAAGTTTATTGTGCCAACAGAGATATAAGTTATTAACACCCATAACTTGTGTTCTGTTGTTCCTATGACGTTACGGATGCGTATACTTATGCTGAAGTTAATTATAGGAAAAATGATCAACAAATCATGTACATATGTTGAGATGTAAATTTATGATTCTGTTAAATAAATGGTCCAGTCCTGCTGTACCAACATAAGTTTAACTTTTCCTGTGAATTACATCTGGTCTAATCAACTCCAAGGTATAGAATTATTGATATTAATCTAAAAAGAGAGAACTTGTTTAATTAATGATGTATTTTTGTGTCAGTCTAAACCCTGCCAATTTATACATCTACAATATAGGTAAGTCAGTAAACTGACCCCTTCCTATATTACTACACATATAGCAGGGGGGCGGGGGCCCATGGTGACGTTGACGCTCACTTGCCTTAAAAGGCGTGATTGTATTACTTCAGGTGAACTGCACGGGGGCACAATTCCCAAATGTCATATGATGCACCTTGTTCCCTTCATTCAGGGAACATTGCTTATTGTGCATAACCTCCAGTTTTTACGCTGGATACCCTTCCTGACACAACCACAGATCACCGAGCTACCACAGCCCTCTGTGTGGAGCAGAGAACTGATATCTAGGGTTCCCAAGGGGGCATATGGTGTAGGTTGAGGGCCTTGCTCAAGGGCCCAGAGTGGGGCAGATGAGGGTGGAGACAGGTGAGACTGCTTCACTTATCCCACCTACATTTTCTGATCACAAGCTCAACTTTTTAGCCTCTGCACCACCACTCCCACAAAATAAAAAATATATAAATAAATAAAAATAAAAACATAAACAAAATGTGTAAACATAAGATTGATGAAATTGAAGATGTTGTGATCTGTAAAGTGAGTGAAGTGAAGTTTCTGGGTGTTATCATTGATGACAAACTGACATGGAAACATCATGTAAATTCCATTAAAACAAAAATAGCTAGATCAATTGCAGTACTGTATAAAGTCAGGGATTTTTTAATTGATAAAGCTCTGCATATGTTGTATAACACAATCATTGCTCCACATTTAATCTATTGTATTGAGGTTTGGGGAAAAGCGTGCAAAACAATTACAAAGCCTGTTTTTATTTTACAAAAGAGAGCTGTAAGAGTAATCACCAGAAAACATTTCAGTCACCCATCAAACACCTTGTTTCTTCAGCTAAACTTATTGAAATTCCAGGAATTGGTAGAATATAGTATTTTATCAGTTATGTATAGGGCTCATAATAACACATTACCTTTAAATATCCAAAGAAATTTTATAAAAAGACAAAGTTGTTACAATCTCAAAGGGACAGAGATATTCATCAAACCACAATTCAGAACCAGCTTAAAGGGACGGTCTACCTCAATTCAGGGAGTTCGATTGTGGAATGCTCTGGAGAGTGATGTTAAAAATGCAAAATCAATGTATACATTTAAGAAAAAGGTCAAAAAGGACTTGCTCAAAAACTATATATGATGTAACTTAGTGTGTTTGTGTATTACACTTATGTTGTACTTATGATGTAGCTTAGTGCGTTTGTGTATTACAGTTAGAAAAATTAAGTAGAGTTATTCATTTTGTGACGTAGTTTGTGTATTACAGTTAGAAAAAATTAAGTAGAATTATTCATTTTGTGATGTAGTTTGTGTATTACAGTTAGAAAAATTAAGTAGAATTTTCATTTTGTGATGTAGTTTGTGTATTACAGTTAGGAAAATTAAGTAGAATTATTCATTTTGTGATCTAGTTTGTGTATTACAGTTAGGAAAATTAAGTAGAATTATTCATTTTGTGATGTAGTTTGTGTATTACAGTTAGAAAAATTAAGTAGAATTATTCATTTTGTGATGTAGTTTGTGTATTACAGTTAGAAAAATTAAGTAGAATTATTCATTCTGTGATGTAGTTTGAAGGTTATCATTGGTTGAACAAACTGTGAAATAAGGGGCAGATATAATAAGATTTCATCTTCTTTCTGCTCCCTTCATTTGATCCTACTTGTATTCTTGTATCTGATGAAACCGTCTTGTATTGTTCTTTTAAAATGAATGAATAAACATCAAATCAAATCAAATGAATAATCCTTACCTGCAGAAAAGGAGCTAACTATAATGCGAGTTCATCACCGTGACCCCATACCGGATCAGTCGAAGCCCGGGTTAACGACTGCCACTGGTGCTGTTGACAAGCAGGGTTCTGGCATAAATTGTGGTACTGTTAGTAGAAGACCACGAGGAAGACAATGTGTCAGGAGACAGAGGGAGAAGAGGAAAGTCAAGAATGTAGGACTGAGGGTGGACATTCTAAATGTGGGGACAATGACAGGCAAAGGTAGAGAGCTGGCTGACATGTAGAAAAGGAAGGTAGATGTTTTATTTGTCCAAGAGACCAAGTGGAAGGGCAGCAAGGCTTGCAGCATTGAAGCAGGTTTCAAACTGTTTTACAATGGGGTGAGTTGTCCTGAAAGCAGAGTTGGCAAATAATGTAGTAGTGGTGAAAAGTGTAAGATATGGTGATGTGTCGGAAGGTAGAAATAGAAGGTCCGATGCTAAATGTTGTCAGTGGTTATGCTCCACAAGTTGGATATGATGTGAAGGAGAAAGATACATTTTGGAAAGATCTGGCTGAAGTGGTAGATAGCATTCCCAGGGAGGAGAGAGTGGTGATCGGAGCAGACCTGAATGGGCAAGTTGGTGAAGGAAACAGAGGGGGTGAGGAAGTGACGGGTAGGTTTGGTGTCAAGGAAAGAAACCAGGAAAGACAAATGGTGTTGAATTTTGCCAAGATAATGGAAATGCCTGTAGTCAACACATATTTCAAGAGGGAGGAACATATAGTGACCTATAAAAGTGGAGGAAGGCGTACGCAGGTCGACTACGAACATTCTGTCTAGAAGAGGAAACCTGAGAGAGATTGGGGACTGTAAAGTTGTGGCAGGGGAGAGTGTGGCCAGACAGCATCAGATGGTTGTGTGTAGAATGATTGTTGTTGTGAAGAAGAGATGAGTAAAATCAGAGAAGAAGACCAAATGGTGGAAGCTGAAGAAGGAAGACTGTTATGAGAAATTCAGAGAGGAGCTGTTAAAAGCTCTGATTGGTAAGAATGAGCTTCCAGATACCTGGGCTACCACAGCAACAGTAATTAGAGAGACCGGTAGGAAGGTACTTGCTGTGTCATCTGGACAGAGAGTAGAGAATATGGAAACCTGGTGGTGGGTGGCATGGTGCCACATTTGGTAAAGCTGCTGCCTATCAACGAGAAAGTCACTGGCTCAACTCCCAGCCTGGGACCACCCTGGGTGGAGTTTGTATGTGCTGTCTGTGTATGAATGGGGTTTCTACAGGTACTCTGGTTTCTTCCCACAGACCAAAAAAAGCATGTTAGGCTGATTGGAAACTCTAAATTGTCCCTAGGTGTGAGTGAGAATTAAAGTTGCATTTGGGCCCAAAAAATCTGACTCCCCCCAGCCCTAGCCCGTAGCCATCATCTCTGAACCCAACCGACCCAATGAATTAACAGTCAGAACCCGAACACTCCCCTCCCACCCCCCAACATTTTTAATTAAGCTTTGACTGCTTATATCGTTATTAACAGTCGGCAGACATGCACAGGTAAGGGGGCAGAAAATTGGAGCTGAGGGGGTGTTTGTCCTTTCATGGCCATCAAAGCACATTAAATATCTGCTTCTGCCTGCATTCTTCATTATTCAGACATGGACCCTGCTCTGACATGTCGGATATTTTGGGATCTCACCTGTTTTGGTCATCGCTGAGTGCAGCATCTAAATGAACGTCCATTTGGGCTTTGATGGCTCACTGCCTGGCACTATAGTACCACCTGAAGCTTAAGTGAAAAATGTTCACTATTTTCAAGGCTGGTCAGCACACGGTCAAATAGCTGCGTGCGGCTGGTGACAGTGGCAGCCCATGAAATGTCCACCAGGGGGGGCTATTTCTCAAAAATGAAAAAAGTTCCAAGTTCAAATCGTGTTTATTTATCAAATGCAGATTAACACAAGGTCAACAGTACAATTAAATGCGCAGGATGAGAAGAACCAATTTGACTCACTAAAACAACGAAGAACAAGTAAAATGGCTATATGTTTGTATACTGTAAAGTAAGTTTGAACATGCATTTATTTGTATATATCAGGTGTGTCCATTTGAATATAACTATCATTAATAAAACATGGTTCATCTTCACCTTGTTTGAGGCATCGGTGTGAAGAGAGAATGGGGGTGGTTTGCTTCCACTTTTCAATTTTTTGACCACTTCTTCCATCATATTCTGTTATTATTATAGTAATACAAGTTCATAATATAAATAGAATCAAGCTCTTTTTTTGAGTACCGGTTCTCTTAAATCTTCCTAATTTTAAAGGTCCTAATGCACCTTAGCATATATAGCATTTCACCATATAAATGTACCTTAAATGTTTCAATGTTAATAGGAGCTAGTTGCTTGCAAGAGGCTTTGTTTTTATTCTGCAGATCAATACAGTGTTAAGAAATAGTAAAACACCACCAATGACATTTAGTATATAAAATTATTAATATTTGATCATTTTTTATGAACAAATTTATATAAATGTAACCATCAGATTCCAATACAATAACCTGGAGGCTAGCGCTGGCATCGTAACTCCACAAACAAACAAAGAAAAAACAAACTCACCAGTTCCCACTTGCAGTCAGCTGAAGGTTTTTTCACAAACAGAGCCATCTAAAAGTTGAGAGGCATATCAGTCAGGAATGGTAATATAATATAAGGTAAGCATTAGATAAAGACTAGCATTAGCATATTAGCTTCAGAAACAAACTCACCAGTTGCCACTTTTGGAATAAACAGTCAGCTGAAGACTTTTTCACAAACAGAGCCATCTAAAAGTTGAGAGGCATATCAGTCAGGAGTGGTAATATACAATAATATAAGTACCCTGATGCATGCTCAATAATCCAGGTAGAAAAATCTAAAAAAGCTAAGTCTGGTCCTTTGGACATTCAAAAAACAAAACAAAACAAAGCAAAAAAACTGTAGAAACATTTCGTCTTTCGTCCGAAAGACTTCCTCAGTCTGAGAAGCTGTATTCAGCTCAGTCTTATAATAATAATAATAATAATAATAATAATAATAATAATAATAATAATAATAATGCATTTAATTTTAATTTTTCCCCTCCCTGGGCTGCCACCTTACCGTGGTGGAGGGGTTTGAGTGTCCCAATGATCCTAGGAGCTATGCTGTCAGGGGCTTCATGCCCCTAGTAGGGTCACCCAAGGCAGACAGGTCCTAGGTGAGGGACCAGACAAAGTGCAGCCCAAAAACCCCTATGATGAGTGAAATAAATGGACTAAGTTTTCCCTCGCCCGGACGCGGGTCACCGGGGCCCCACTCTGGAGCCAGGCCCGGAGGTGGGGCACGCTGGCGAGCGCCTGGTGGCCGGGCTTTTACCCATGGAGCCCGGCCGGGCACAGCCCGAAGAGGAGACGTGGGTCCCCCTTCCCATGGGCTCACCACCTGTGGGAGGGGCCAAAGGGGTCGGGTGCAATGTGAGATGGGTGGTGGCCGAGGGCGGGGACCCTGGCGGTCTGATCCTCGGCTACAGAAGCTGGCCATTGGGACATGGAATGTCACCTCTCTGGTGGGGAAGGAGCCTGAGCTAGTGTGTGAGGTTGAGAGTTTCCGACTAGAAATAGTCGGACTCACCTCAACGCATGGCTCTGGCTCTGGAACCAGTTTCCTTGAGAGGGGTTGGACACTCTTCCACTCTGGAGTTGCCCCTGGTGAGAGGCGCCGAGCAGGAGTGGGCATACTGGTTGCCCCCCATCTTGGTGCCTGTACGTTGGGGTTCACCCCGGTGAACGAGAGGGTAGCCTCCCTTCGCCTACGTGTGGGGGGACGGGCTCTGACTGTTGTTTGTGCCTATGCACCAAACGGCAGCTCAGACTACCCACCCTTTTTGGAGTCCTTGGAGGGGGTATTGGAGAGTGCGCCTCCTGGGGACTCCCTTGTTCTACTGGGGGACTTCAACGCTCACGTGGGCAATGACAGTGAGACCTGGAGGGGTGTGGTTGGGAGGAACAGCCCCCCTGATCTGAACCAGAGTGGTGTTCTGTGTTGTCGTCTCATCTGATCTACGGCCGCATGTCTTGGACACTCGGGTGAAGAGAGGGGCGGAGCTGTCAACTGACCACTACCTGGTGGTGAGTTGGCTCCGATGGTGGGGGAGGATGCCGGTCAGACCTGGCAGACCCAAACGTATTGTGAGGGTCTGCTGGGAACGTCTGGCAGAGTCTCCCGTAAGACGGAGCTTTAACTCCCACCTCCGGGAGAGCTTTGAACACGTTCCGAGGGAGGCGGGGGACATGGAGTCCGAGTGGGCCGTGTTCCGCGCCTCTATTGTCGAGGCAGCTTATCGGAGCTGTGGCCGCAAGGTTGTTGGTGCCTGTCGTGGTGGCAACCCTCGAACCCGGTGGTGGACACCGGCAGTGAGGGATGCTGTCAGGCTGAAGAAGGAGTCCTATTGGGCCTTTTTGGCTTGTGGGACCCCGGAAGCAGCTGATAGGTACCGGCAGTCCAAGCGGCATGCGGCTCGGGTGGTTGCTGAGGCAAAAACTCGGGCGTGGGAGGAGTTCGGAGAGGCCATGGAGAATGACTTCCGTACGGCTTCGAGGCGATTCTGGTCCACCATCCGGCGTCTCAGGGGGGGAAAGAGGTACGCGACCAACACCATTTATGGTGGGGGTGGCGTGCTGCTGACCTCAACTCGGGATGTTGTGAGTCGGTGGGCGGAATACTTCGAAGACCTCCTCAATCCTACTGGCACGTCTTCCACTGAGGAAGCGGAGCCTGGGGACTTTGGGTCGGGTTCTCCGATCTCTGGTGCTGAGGTCGCCGAGGTGGTTAAAAAGCTCCGCGGTGGCAAGGCTCCGGGGGTGGATGAGATTCGCCCGGAGTTCCTTAGGGCTCTGGATGTTGTAGGGTTGTGTTGGCTTACGCGACTCTGCAATATCGCGTGGACATCGGGGGCAGTTCCCTTGGATTGGCAGACTGGGGTGGTGGTTCCCCTATTCAAAAAGGGGGACCGTAGGGTGTGTTCCAACTATAGGGGGATCACACTCTTAAGCCTCCCTGGTAAGGTCTATTCAGGGGTTCTGGAGAGGAGGGTCCGTCGGATAGTCGAACCTCGGATTCAGGAGGAGCAGTGTGGTTTTCGTCCTGGTCGTGGAACACTGGACCAGCTCTACACCCTCAACAGGGTCCTGGAGGGTGCGTGGGAGTTTGCCCAACCAGTTTACATGTGCTTTGTGGACTTGGAGAAGGCATTCGACCGCGTCCCTCGGGGGGTTCTGTGGGGGGTACTCCGGGAGTATGGGGTACCAGGCCCTTTGATAAGGGCTGTTAGGTCCCTGTACGACCGGTGTCAGAGCTTGGTCCGCATTGCCGGCAGTAAGTCAGGCTCGTTTCCGGTGAGAGTTGGACTCCGCCAAGGTTGCCCTTTGTCACCGATTCTGTTCATAACTTTTATGGACAGAATTTCTAGGCGCAGCCAAGGTGTTGAGAGGATCCGTTTTGGTGACCTTAGAATCGCTTCTCTGTTTTTTGCAGATGATGTGGTCCTACTGGCTTCATCAGTTCGTGATTTACAACTTTCACTGGAGCGGTTTGCAGCCGAGTGTGATGCGGCCGGGATGAGGATCAGTTCCTCCAAATCCGAGGCCATGGTCTTGAGCCGGAAAAGGGTAGCATGCCCTCTCCGGGTCGGGGAGGAGGTCCTGCCCCAAGTGGAGGAGTTTAAGTATCTCGGGATCTTGTTCACGAATGAGGGAAAACTGGAGCGTGAGATCGATAGGCGGATAGGTGCAGCGTCCGCAGTGAAGCGGGCGCTGTACCGGTCTGTCGTGGTGAAGAGAGAGCTGAGTCAAAAGGCAAAGCTCTCAATTTACCGATCGATCTACGTTCCCACCCTCATCTATGGTCATGAGCTTTGGGTTATGACCGAAAGAACAAGATCTCGGATACAAGCGGCTGAAATGAGTTTTCTCCGCAGGGTGGCTGGACTCTCCCTTAGAGATAGGGTGAGAAGCTCAGTCATCCGGGAGGGACTCGGAGTAGAGCCGCTGCTTCTCCACATCGAGAGGAGCCAGTTGAGGTGGCTCGGGCATCTGGTTAGGATGCCTCCTGGACGCCTCCCTGGTGAGGTGTTCCGGGCATGTCCCACCGGGAGGAGACCCAGAGGAAGACCCAGGACGCGCTGGAGGGACTATGTTTCTCGGCTGGCCTGGGAACGCCTTGGGATTCCCCCGGAGGAGCTGCTCCAAGTGGCTGGGGAGAGGGAAGTCTGGGCCTCCCTACTTAGGCTGCTACCCCCGCGACCCGACCCCGGATAAGCGGAAGAAGATGGATGGATGGATGGATGAATTTAATTTATAACACACTTTTCATTAACAAAAATCTCAAAGTGCTTATAAATAGCACCCTCTCACAGTGGATCAACCAG
>JBBPBX010034470.1:0-32618 GCA_038048925.1 Garcialebias charrua
CACTCTTTCAGGGATGAAGATGTTCACATCCTTGATAGAGAGGAACAATGGTTTGAGAGAGGAGTAAAGGAGGCCATCTTTGTGAAAAGAAACCGTCCATCATTAAACAGAGGTGGAGGCCTCCAGGTTCAACTGTCCCCCTCTTACAATGCTGTTATTGCTAGTTTCACTCAGCCCTCTGTGAATAGCAAACAACCATCAGGGTGCAAACGATCCATCGTTAGGCTGATGGTCCTCCTTGATCACGTGAGCAGCTGGGTTTGGCTGTCAGCAGCAAACTAGTTGATCCACTGTGAGAGGGTGCTATTTATAAGACTGAGCTAAATACAGCACCTCAGACTGAGGAAGTCTTTCGGACGAAAGACGAAACGTTTCTACTTTTTTGTTTTGTTTTTTAAATGTCCAGAAGACCAGACTTAGCTTTTTTAGAATTTTCTACCTGGATTATTGAGCATGCATTAGGATAATATGTCAGAATGAAAGTAACAGAGCTACTCCAACATTCAAGTTCAAGTTCACTTTATTAGGTCCCCAAGGGGCAATTCATCTACAACATGCAGCCACCTTGAGCAGTGCAATTCTAGAATTGCCCTTTGGTGATAATAAAAATTATTGAATTTTTCTTGAAGATGTTTCATGTCTCATCAGAAATGTTTCTGATTTTGAAAGTGGGTATGAAGATTCAGGCATATAAACTGTAGTAAAAATAGTCAAACTACAAGTGTTATTAAAGTCCCACGAGTCAATTACTCACCCGTCCCTTCTGTGGGTTGTCTGAATCATTGATACATGTGAACTGTTTACCAACACATAGAAGGTATTTTGGGTAAGATGTGAGTGGTTTTGAAACCATCTGGGAAGGAATCTGAAATGTATCTAAAGTCTAAAGGACATGCAGAAAACACTCACCGTGATTGGATATCTAGTCATAAACCGGGCTGCTTTCATTGGCTGCCGATTGTAGGAGACCCATAGTTGAACAGATGATGGTTTATGGCTGCCAACCAATTTCTGGAAAGACCAAAAACACAGAGACAGCTCATTTACTGGAAATAATCCACATTCAGTGTCTGCTGGAGTTTATTTAGAAAAGGCATACAGACATACAAAAAAGTATCCATCACCCTTGGATGTTTTATGCTTCTATTGCAGTCATAAATCAATAAAAGTCTAAATATTTTCTGCCTCTTTATAAAATATTTTTTCAAATAAACTGTGCATTATCACTTTCATGTTGCTGTGTTCATTTGTACTCACCTGCTCACACAGACTCATGTTTGTGCTGCTGTTCGGCATAGTTTTTATGCTACTAGTGCTTAAAAGTATTTTTTAGTTAACGTTTTTCTTACCTCATATCTTAGATCTTATTACTGTTATTATTTTACATTTTTATACTTTTGTTGGATGTAACTGGGACCCTGTGAACACAATTTCATTCCACCACATGTACCACATGTGGGGTGAACAACAAATAAAGAACACTGAATCCTTGAATTATGAGTAATTATCTCTTCTTCTGTCTTTTTTGTCCAAAGGACATTGTTCTAGAAGTGTTCCGGTTCATTCAGATGAAGCGTTCCAAACCTAAGCTTGTAAAGATGGCGCCATCTGGTGGGCCTTCCTTGTCTGTACTCCCTAGTGTCTCTCCTTAATGATCTCTGATCAGTTTCACCCCTGTCTCGTGTCCAGGTGTTTGTAATCATGCCTTGTCTTGTCTGTGTTTTTAAGTCTACCTGTGAGTCTTGTTCAGTGCCGGTTCGTCATTGGGTATTGTCTTGTCCTGTCCTGATCCTATCCTGGTCCCGTCCTGATTACTTCTGCTTTAAGTTTATGCTGCCTCGTCAGCTATTTGTGTCATTATAGTCAGAGTCAGAGTACTTTTATTAACCCATTTAAGCCCAAATTTTTTTCAGAGTTGAAAGGCATGTCATTTTATCAGTTGGGTCCTTCTGAATCATGTTATGTATTTATTTTCATCATTCTGTATTTTGATTTGAAGAAAATGGCATTTTTATGACTGGCAACAATTGTTGCCAGTAGTCACACAGCTTGTCACTAGGTCAACTGTCACCCGTTCATAATAGAGAACTAATAATAATATAGTAATAACAAAATAATAATGTAGTCAGAATAAATAATAACAAAAAGTTGGAGCATCAGGTTCCTCCTGTATAAAATTCCAAACAACAAACAATTTGAACAGTTTTTTTATTCTTAATTTATTCGTCTGTAGACTCGAATTTTGTAACTTTGTAATCAAAACTTCAACGAACAGTTTTTTTTCTTAGAACCTCTAATAACACACATATATGGGGCGGCCGTGGCGTAGTGGTAATGGCAGTCGTTCCCCGATCGGAAGATTGGTGGTTCGAATCCCGGTTCCGCACACCATGTGTCGTTGTGTCCCTGGGCAAGACACTTAACCCCGAATTGCTCCCGGTAGGACTGGAAGGCGCCTTGCATGGCAGTCTACCGCTAGTATGAATGTGTGTATGAATGGGTGGATGGTTGGTATTGTAAAGTGCTTTGGGGTCCCTCATAGGGGGCTGGAAAGCGCTATATAAATAAGCTCCATTTACCATTTACCATATATGTATATATTTCATCCCATACATTCCATCATCTTTTATGGATGTTCTACTCAGTGTGGTACTTCTTGAAGCACTCCAAATGTAGTGGCACATCCCACTTTTCACACGCAAACGATGTGCGTCCGCCACAGTTTTTGCATCGCTTGTACCTGCTACCAGTGTTGCAGGGCCAGTGGTTGAAATGATCAAACCTGGTGGCATCAGTTATCGCCATCTTCTGCCCTGCCTACTTGGCTTTGTTCCATGGCACAGGAGGAGGGTCTGGGCTACCAGCCTCTGGAAGGAGAGGAGATCTTTCTGCCCACTTTTCCAGGTTCTAAATGAATGAAAAAACAAGCATGATAGATGAATGAATATGCCATGTTTTTGTTCATTTATGATGCTATTGATGAATTATCAATATCCTCCTTTCTACAGTGTCATGCCCCATATGTAGAATGTTCTGTAAAAGCAATATCATGCTTGAGTTTGTGATGTTGGTCTGGATATCATCACTGTTGCTCTTGTCAAATGAAGAGCACTAGCGATCACCTCATGTCAAACATCACAAACACAATTGTGATATTGCTAAATAACATGCAGCCTTGTGTACCTGTAATAGCACCAGCTGTTCACCATGGCACTGTTCAGGGCCCAGCTGAAGCATGGCCACCACCACTTCTTGGACCGTATGTTGACTCTGTAGCGGCTGACAAACTGGTCATGCAGGTCCACTCCTCCCATGTGTGTGTTGTAATCCTGGATACACTTGGGCTGTCTGACCTTGTCCATGGTCCGTTTTGGTTTGTTCTATCTCTTTGCCTCAGTTTCGATGAACTCCCTTTCCATGTTTGACACCACAGTGACCATGCTGTTGTCATTCCACCTTACAATCAGCTTCTCTGCCTCAACCAGATATTCAGCATTTCCTCTGGGTGTCTTCTTGAAGGTCTTGGGTTCTGTGAAAGGAACCTTGTGGAGCTGAGCTTGTCGCATCGTGCCACAGCTGCCATAGCCTCTCAGGGTCATCTCATCCACCAGGGACAGGGTTATGAAGAGGTTGTCATGGTAAAACTTGACTCCAGGTGGAACTTCAGCTTTCTCTGCCAGGCCAAGAACCACACTTGGTCCCTGACCAAGTCCAGTTTCCACCAGATCTGTGTGGCTTCCTACATATGGCTAGATCATCAACATCTTTTACCTCAGCGAAACACAAGCTAATGTTAGGCTAGCAAAAAAATGATGTTGGCTAGCAAGAGAATGATGTATGGAAGCGAATAAAAATCTTAGACACACAGGCCTTGACTACATAATTTATTTTGCTAGGAAGAGTATCCTTAGAAGACTAAAATAAGACATTGCACATCATTTTACAATTTGAAATAAGAAAATTAGGTGCAATCCTGCAGACAGTGTTTTCCTGTAGTTAGCGACAAGCTATGTGCCCATTGGCAACTTTTGTTGCCACTTACAAAAAGACGCCCATGAACAAAAAAATATTTATCCTAGGTACAATTTTTGTGGAGAGTGTTACAGTAGAGACTTGAAAGATTAAATGATTATAAAAAAGTATGGGGGGAAACCATAAGAAATGTTATGAAAATTACCCTTTTCCAGGACGATTTGCATATTCCATGTCTTCAGCCGGATGGCCCAGGAAGCATGTGATATCATGCAACAGGAAGCACTTGGAAACATTTTTTTAAATCAAAACCTTTGTCTAAGTTGTCTACTAGTTTATAGGTGGAAAATGTTGCATTAATACATTTGAGATTTTTTTACTGAGTGGAAAATGACAGTGATACACTTTGGCAACAATTGTTGCCAGTGGGGCTAAATGGGTTAACATTGCACAAGTTTGCACCAGTACAGCATGAATATGTACGCACAGTCATCCAGAAGGGGATTAGTGTGTGAAGCTGCTGCTATCAGGACACATGTGAGACATCAAAAGACATATCACATTTTGTTCTTCAGCGCGGCCTCTCCCATCCTTATCGAGATGAAGGTTACAGGTGTGAAAACAAGGAAAGAACCATGAGGGTAAATACCATTGGTATTACAAAAAAAGATATATCATATTTTGTCTTACATGACAACAACCTTCGAACCCGGTGGTGGACACCGGCGGTGAGGGATGCTGTCAAGCTGAAGAAGGAGTCCTATTGGGCCTTTTTGGCCTGTGGGACCCCGGAAGCAGCAGATAGGTACCGACAGTCCAAGCGGCATGCGGCTCGGGTGGTTGCTGAGGCAAAAACTCGGGCGTGGGAGGAGTTCGGAGAGGCCATGGAGAATGACTTCCGTACGGCTTTGAGGCGATTCTGGTCCACCATCCGGCGTCTCAGGGGGGGAAAGCGGTACGCGACCAACACCATTTATGGTGGGGATGGCGTGCTGTTGACCTCAACTCGGGATGTTGTGAGTCGGTGGGCGGAATACTTCGAAGACCTCCTCAATCCTACTGGCACGTCTTCCACTGAGGAAGCGGAGCCTGGGGACTTTGGGTCGGGCTCTCCAATCTCTGGTGCTGAGGTCACCGAGGTGGTTAAAAAGCTCCGCGGTGGCAAGGCTCCAGGGGTGGATGAGATTCGCCCGGAGTTCCTTAGGGCTCTGGATGTTGTGGGGTTGTGTTGGCTTACGCGACTCTGCAATATCGCGTGGACATCGGGGGCAGTTCCCTTGGATTGGCAGACTGGGGTGGTGGTTCCCCTATTCAAAAAGGGGGACCGTAGGGTGTGTTCCAACTATAGGGGGATCACACTCTTAAGCCTCCCTGGTAAGGTCTATTCAGGGGTTCTGGAGAGGAGGGTCCGTCGGATAGTCAAACCTCGGATTCAGGAGGAGCAGTGTGGTTTTCGTCCTGGTCGTGGAACACTAGACCAGCTCTACACCCTCAGCAGGGTCCTGGAGGGCACGTGGGAGTTTGCCCAACCAGTTTACATGTGCTTTATGGACTTGGAAAAGGCATTCAACCGCATCCCTCAGAGGGTTCTGTGGGGGATACTCCGGAAGTATGGGGTACCAGGCCCATTGATACGGACTGTTAGGTCCCTGTACGACCGGTGTCAGAGCTTGGTCCGCATTGCCGGCAGTAAGTCAGGCTCGTTTCCAGTGAGAGTTGGACTCCGCCAAGGTTGCCCTTTGTCACCGATTCTGTTCATAACTTTTATGGACAGAATTTCTAGGCGCAACCAAGGTGTTGAGAGGATCCGATTTGGTGGCCTTAGAATCACATCTCTGTTTTTTGCAGATGATATGGTCCTATTGGCTTCATCAGATCGTGATCTACAGCTTTCACTGGAGCGGTTTGCAGCCGAGTGTGATACGGCCGGGATGAAGATCAGTTCCTCCAAATCCGAGGCCATGGTCTTGAGCCGGAAAAGGGTAGCATGCCCTCTCCGGGTCGGGGAGGAGGTCCTGCCCCAAGTGGAGGAGTTTAAGTATCTCGGGGTCTTGTTCACGAATGAGGGAAAACTGGAGCATGAGATCGATAGGCGGATAGGTGCAGCATCCGCAGTGAAGCGGGCGCTGTACCGGTCTGTCGTGGTGAAGAGAGAGCTGAGTCAAAAGGCAAAGCTCTCAATTTACCGATCGATCTACGTTCCCACCCTCATCTATGGTCATGAGCTTTGGGTTGTGACCGAAAGAACGAGATCTCGGATACAAGCGGCTGAAATGAGTTTTCTCCGCAGGGTGTCTGGACTCTCCCTTAGAGATAGGGTGAGAAGCTCAGTCATCCGGGAGGGACTCAGAGTAGAGCCGCTGCTTCTCCACATCGAGAGGAGCCAGTTGAGGTGGCTCGGGCATCTGGTTAGGATGCCTCCTGGACGCCTCCCTGGTGAGGTGTTCCGGGCATGTCCCACCGGGAGGAGGCCCAGAGGAAGACCCAGGACACGCTGGAGGGACTATGTTTCTCGGCTGGCCTGGGAACGCCTTGGGATTCCCCCAGAGGAGCTGCTCCAAGTGGCTGGGGAGAGGGAAGTCTGGGCCTCCCTACTTAGGCTGCTACCCCCGCGACCCGACCCCGGATAAGCGGCAGACAATGGACGGATGGATGGATGGATATGTACATGTTTGGATCGATCGAAATTTCCTATAACTAACTGTTCATAGATTAAAACATAGGAACAACAGGACACAAGTTATCGATCTTATAATAACTTATATCTCTGCGGGCATTTAACCTAAGTTTACTGTCTTAAAATAAGAAAGTTTAAGAGTAGGAGGAAGATGGAAGATGAAAGGAAATGGAGGCAGGGGGTTATCTTAAAATGTGTTTTAATCAGGAAACGGCACATCCTCCGGTCCGGTGTCGGCTAGACTCCGTACCACGATGAACAACGACTTTTACCTTTGTAAAGATTTTCTTGTCTCAACTCCGGTAAACTAGTCCAGCCTTACACGCATGTCCTGCTACGGTTTTACAGGTGACCAGTGTCCATCTTGCAGTGGTTCCATGAGATCCGCCTCAACCTCACGGAGTGATGGCGCAGGTCCCGGTTTGGCTTTTCAAGATAAGAGCTTCCTTTGAAGGAATCTCTCTAAAGTGAAGCTTTTTACAGCTTGAAATGGATTTATAACAGGCATGTTATAAATCTTTAACTGAATGACGCGTCCTTAGCGTGTGACAGACGTCAAACAGTTCTTAGATGAAAGACTCACATCCTAGACTCACATCCTAGTTCTATCCGCAGACTAAAGGAAAACAGTAAGTCAGAGCTCTTTTAAGGCTAACTTGACCTAGAAAACGTGGCTCTTACTGGTTTGGCCTGTGAAGCCAAGAGCCACTGAGAGTGACAGAGTGGAGGCATAAGTTAGATTAAAATGTCAGAAAGAATAAGAAGGTTAGTTTAAGACGCCAGTATTCATGATAATAATAATAATGTCCTTTTCTGTCATCTGTGTATGTTTTCCCATACACAGACGAAATTCGTCTCTGCATTTAACCCAGCCACCACCAGGTGGTGCAGTGAGCAGCCAGAAAGCGCCCGGGGAGCTGGAGAATTAGGTGTGCACTCAGACACCCCAAGGTGTGTAGTGGCTGGGGCGCGAACCCGCGTCCTTCGGGTCCCATGTCGGAAGCCCTGCCACTACACCATCTTGGCTCGATACAGCAGATTTAAACTTTCTTAACTCATTAACAACACTGTTTTATGATTAAAACAAACGTCATCACAGCATCACATATGGAAAATATTAATGATACAGTAATAGCAAAAACAGATATTATTCATCTTGATTATTAAATAGGACAAAAACAAGAAGTCTCTGGGTGTAGATATTGTCCTGAGCTCAAACTAAAATGAGATAAACAGTGTCACTGAATCTTCACTGCAGGTTTGAGAAGAAAAATGAATAATGATAAACATTTTGAAATAACATTGGATTTCCAACTTGAATTAACAGTTTGAATTAAACAGTCTTCGACTATCAAACATTGAATTCAATAATGCTTACTTAACACAAGGTTATTAATTAACACAAAATAGAGGAATAAGAGAGTCTCTTATGACTTATTGTGTTTTGATTCAAAATAATGTAATAAAATAGTGTTAATGTCTTTTTACTGAAAGTATCAGTGAAAGGGTGTCACTGGGACAGTTCAGAGATGAAGGTGTATCAGAGACCACCGTCTGGTCCACTACAGTAGTAATACAATCGAGAGGTGCATCTTTCTTTTTGGAGCATAATGTCAAAGAAATAATTCAAACCATGCATTCTTGACAAATTTCAGCTGCTTATGGCCATAGTGTATAAACAAATTCTTAAATCTTGGAATGTGTTAATGGTTTAACGTCTCGTTCAGTTCCCAATGTAGCTAGGGCACCAACAAAGCTCGTTTGACATGATCATATTGAAAGGCTTTAACTTGGCCATGTTCATGAATGTGGTTGTGTAATCACAGCCAGTCAGTGCTTGAAAACCTGGAAATGCATCCAGAACTGCACTGTCCAGTTTGCTGACAATGTAGTACACATCTATGTATCTCTGTGTATTGTTACTATCTATGCCTGCATTCATGTAGATCTTGTGTTCAGTGTAAGCCAAGGATATGCTACAGAAGGAACACCACTGGCTCTGACTTTAATCCTAGATGTATAGTCAAGGATTTGCACAAGGTGGTAGATAATCCTAATACAGTATCTGCTTCAATGTGCTGGTTGATTTGCCTTGGTACTTCTTCACACTTCAGTTGGCCATCCTGGGAAGTAAACCTTTGACATTGACGCTCAACTGCAACATAGGCTGCATAGCCTGATATCAGTTCTTCTTACTGTTGATCTCTCCATTTTGACAGCAAGAATCAAAAGAGTGCAGTCTTGAAGGAGGGTAATTGTAGAACTCTTTGGGCAGTCCTTTGACCTGGTTTGGTCTGGTCCAGTGATCTGGTGTGCTGTCTCTGTAGAGCATCTTTTACTTATTTCCAAGTCCTCTACACTTACTGTGTAAGTATCACACACAGAGTTTATTCTCTCACACATTGAACAGAGGTATTTTAGCTGTTGCCAAGCAATGCCACCAAAGGTTGCTGAAGGATTGAGCATATGAAGAAGAAACATGGCAACCACCATTGTGATGTTCGTTATTTCTGGTGTTGGCTTCTTTGAAAGTTTTTTTTTTTCTACCTTGGCTCTAGTTTGTGCAAAAGCTTTGCATTGCCAGTTTTATTCATGTTGCAATCAGCATGGGAAAGAAACAGTGGAACTGGTTTAAGTGGTTACTGAAGCACTTTTCCAGATCAAGATGTTCCACGGTGCTCATGCAGGTACAGAAGCCATCTTAAGAGATCCATAGTTCCTAACAAAGTCACAAACTCTTTGGTCCTTTACTGCAACATTTGTCTTCATACATCAGAAGCAAAGTTCTTCACTTTTCTCTTGAGTATTGGCTTCTCAAATCACTTTGGATCTTCCTTGCAGCCATCTTTGAATTCCTCAGCACAACCTTTGTATAAACACTCAAACGGTCATCCCTGATTTCCTTGGAGACTTCACGACCAAGCAACATATCAAACAATACAGACTAGTGTCAGGTTCAATGTCAATATGATTCATTGTTGATGCCATCCAGAATGTTGTTCACACTGAACTTTCTCTAGTTGGATATGGGCTTTGGGCAAAGTTCATAATTTCTCTTCGTTTAACCACCTTCACAGAATCTATGGAAATGTAGCACTTGGAAGGCAAGTGCCGAAAGCAGATGCAGCCTTTCACAGAGGTTGCAGTGCTTTCTTTGTAGAAATCCTGAAAGTGATCTGTGAGTGAGAACCCCTTGCTCAACCAACATTTCTAGCCCTCCAGATCCATCGATGTAGTGCTCCATCACCCAAAATTGTCCAAAATAGGAAATGCCCAAAGTAAATAAAGATGTCAAAAGTCTTGTGACTGAATCTGCATGGCAGGTTTTGCTAGAGATAGATCCTAGTGCACAGCCACATATTCAGATTCAGATTCAGTTTATTATTGCCATTGTCAATGAACAGGATTCACAGACTAGGAATTTGCTTCGGCATAACAGTGCATAAAATATAGAAACATAAAACATAAAAAACATAAACCATAAAACATCAATACAATATTCAGTGAACAAAACCTACTAAAAACAGCGCAATTAGAGTGGTGCAATCAAAATACAGTGATACAGTGATTCCCAATCAAAATACAAAATACAGCGACCAAGGCAAGTTATGAGGTAACATGGTTATGAGTGTTCAAAAGTCTGACAGCAGAGGGGAAGAAACTGTTATAGTTTTTATTTATATTCATACTGATACTCATGGGCAACCTTCTGAGTGGTCCTGGGTGTCTCTGCAACATCAAATCTCATTGGAAACAATGTTATGATGTTCATATAGCCAATGTTTTGCCTTAGTGATTCATCTTTGCTGACAAGTGAATTCCACCCAACCCACAGTCACTGGCATACTCTCCTGCTGCCCCACATTCTGTGCTTTGGACATCATCCATAGATTTTCCTAGTTTTTGTAGCACCTGGTACTTGGACCAAAGCTATTTATTTTATATGTGAATGACTTGGTAAATGTGTCAGGACTCCTTAAATGTGTACTTTTTTTGCTGATGATACCACATTTTTCTGTTTAGGTTAAGATATAGAACAAATGTTGGAATTGATAAAGACAGAATTTGCCAAGATACAAACTTGGTTTAAAATAAATAAATTATCAAAGTCAAAAAGTCAAAGTCAAAGTCAACTTTATTGTCAGAACTGCAATATGTACAGGACATACACAGGATTGAAATTGCGTTTCTCTCAGTCCCTCGGTGCAACAGTAACCATCTAAACACTAAACACTAAAACATTTAATAAACATAAGCATAAAATAGTAAAAGTGTAACACTGTCCTGAGTTTTTTCATAGTAGTATAAAAGTATGAAAATTTACACCAACACTGAAACACCAAACACCCCTAAAACACCAAACACCCAATGAACATAAGCATAAAATGAAATAATAAAAGTGTAATACTGTCCTGAGTTTTTTCATAGTAGTATAAAAAGTATAAAAAGTATATCTATAAAATAAACTGAAGGTTCTAGCATTGACATTTGCAAAGAGTGGCACAGCAGCATATGAGTTAATGTACACAGTATATGTATGAGGTAGTTGATGTTGGTATAGAGGCAAAGTGGCATATGCAGTAAGGCACAAATTATCATTAAATCTAGAAAAAACTAATTACATGATATTCAGTAATAAAAAGAAAACTGTTGATGTTCCACTCAAAATTGAGGATGTTGAGATTTGTAGAGTGAGTGAGGTGAAGTTTTTGGGTGTTATCATTGATGACAAACTGACATGGAAACAACACATAAATTCTGTAAGAATAAAAATAGCTAAATCGATTGCAGTACTGTACAAAGTCAGAGACCTATTGAATGATAAAGCTCTGTATTTGTTGTATAACACAATCATTGTTCCACACTTAATCTATTGTATTGATGTTTGGGGGAATGCGTGTAAAACAATCACAAAGCCTATTTTTGTATTACAGAAAAGAGCTGTAAGAATTATCACTAGAAAACATTACCGTCATCCATCAAGTACATTATTTTATCAACTAAAGTTATTGAAGTTCCATGATTTGGTAGACTATAATATTTTATCAGTTATGTATAGGGCTCAAAATAATGCATTACCTTTAAATATCCAAATGCATTTTGTTAAAAGACAAAGTTGTTATAATCTTAAGGGGACAGAGATGTTTGTAAAACCACAATTCAGAACTAGTTTGAAGGGACGTTCTACCTCAATCCAGGGAATTAGATTATGGAATGGCTTGGAGAATGTAGTTAAAAATGCCAAGTCAAGGTCTACATTTAAGAAAATGATCAAAACGAATGTGTTAAAAATATGAAATAGCGTAATGTGTATTGTATTAGTTAGAAAATTAGAAAGAGTTAGTCATTTTGTACTGTTGGTTGAAGATTATTATTGTTTAATCTGATTGTTGGAAAAAAGGGGCAGATATAATAAGATTTATTCTTCTTTCTGCTACCTTTCATTTTTTTTACATTTTGTACATTATCATTTATGGGATTGTCTTGTATTGTTTCTTTTGTAAAAAAAAATGAACAAATTTAATAAACAAACATCTGAGCATGTCTGGTTCTTTATTTTCTGTGACTTCATTTTATTCATGAAGTTTTCACTTCTTCCTGTAGGGCTGCAGCTCAGATGTTTCAAACTGAAAATAACATTTCATTTTAGGAATCCTTGTCCCATCCTCTGTCTTCTGATGGGATGATGACACTGACATTTTGGTAGAATGTTCCAACAGTGTCGTGAAGTGTCCACGCTTCCGAAAGGTCTCTGTATTTTTATCATAGTTGGTCCAGGCCAGTTCAGTATTTAAACCTGGCCTTGTCTGGATTCCATTTGGTGTCGTCTTATTCTTTTCTGAAATGTCATATGCCATTTCACTTTCCAGTTCTTCAACAGTATGATAGCTGATGGAATAACCAAAGCAAGAGAGGATGTCGATGAACTCTGGGATCCAGTGATACTCTTCACGCCACTCCCATTTTGAGGTGCTTTTCAGGTTTTAGTTTAAATCCTAGCCTGGCCCTCGCCATTCCTACGCAGCTCCGCTCAATTCTCATTTAGCGAAGTGAAGGACATGGGTCTGGTATCAACCAGGCTATTTAAATCCAGATTCAACAAACTGTACATCACATTATCAAACACAGACCTTGGTAGTTGCTCTGTCCTCTCTGATATAGATTCTGCTGTGCTTCCTGTGTACAGAACTGTAACGAAGTCTATCAACACTCTTAGTGTCTTGGTTTGGATTTGCTTTGTCTGGGTTTTCTGAAGTTGATGCAGCAACTACAGATTTGACTGATTCACAAAGTAGGAGTGCAGCTTTATCAACAACATTATTCTGGGTCTGGGGCTTATTTATTGCGGTGGTCTCTTGTAAATTCACCTTATACATAACAATAATATGTACGCATGCAAAATTTGGGTAAATCATTAATTTAGGGGGAATAGGTCATTTATATGCTACTAGCCTGAGAATAGATGATATTGCACATCTAATCGTATATATTTTGATTACTAGTGCGTCGGAAGATACTTTTGGTGCCGTTTAGTGCTGGTTTAGGAAATACGGTACTGACCGAACAGTTGGGGAAAGTACATGAAAATTTTTCAAAATGAGCCCAGATGATGACACTTTTTTGCAATTGTATGCATGCCAGATCATGTAAAAAGTTTAACCAGTTCAATGTTGTTTATTTAGTTAAGCAATCAGTTTAAAAAAAATTTTTTTTGACACCAACAAAAACAAATCTGAAGCCAAATAGCTGGTGAATATGGTCAGATGTTATTTAATCACAATTGAAGCCAGGATTTGTAGCATTAACCTTGAATTTTGAGTTTGTGTCTGTGAGAATTTTTTAAAGAAATATTTTTCTGTTCTACCGGTAATACCTGAAAGGGGTTTAATGGGGGTAACGTCCAACCTTCTGATACTTTTTATGCAGATAAACATGTCATATATCTTGGCATATATGAAAGAAGGACTTAAGACTAAACTTAAGAGTGCATATTTATTCCTAACTGAACTTCAAGAAGACTGACATTCAGATATGAACACATGCATGTGATTTAAATCAAAGTCATGTACCAGTACCTACTAAATAACCTCACATCCTTGCTTACTTGTTAAATACATGTAGTGTCTAAATCTAACTAAAACCAAAAAATATACACAAAAATGTCAGAGTTAAATAACTTTTTCGGGGGGGATAATTAACTGTTTTTGGAGCTTTTTTTTGTTAGAAAACAAGAATTATGTTTTATCTGACAGAAAGTTGTTTCGACACAATTGTGGATGTAAGTTGTAAAGTGGGAAGTAGAGATCAAATCTAAAATTAAAATGATCTCGGTGACTAACAAGTAAAATTAAGCAATTTGCACGTGTCTGTAGTGTAGATTAAAGCCCCCCTCACCATTAAAGATGTGATGAGGTTGGATCAGAAGTCAGACAGCGCATTCAGTTCATCCACATTTTTATAGTTTGAGAGACTCTGATTTATTATCATTAGTAGCAATGAAAGGAATCTGCTGAAAACAGTTACAGTGTATCCGATATCAATATAATTTGAGAACAAATGCAGACAATTCATCACGGCTGTGGTAAAAATGACAATGACACAGGGTCAGATAAAGGGTGATTAAACACTCTGATTCAGGTGCACAACCTTGTTGCTTATAATGTATGCAGAGAGATCCTCTCTGTGCGATTCAAGAGGTGGAGAAAGGCCTTTTTGAATACTTAAAGAGAAGAAATGACATGTCCATGATACTTCCGACTAAACACAGAAGAATGGTCTTGAATATAAATGTGCTTTTCTCAGCTGCAGGGTAGGAAGATCAAAACCTGCCATATGCTACATAACATGCCTTAAGTGACAGATACTGGATTAATTCAGTGACTGCAGATTGCAATATCTGTGGCCAAAAGAAATGAAGAAATTTACTTCGATTTAGAAAAAACAAAATCTATCTATGTGCACTTTTCCCCTTCATTCATGCTGCTTTGATAAAAGCATGCAGAGGATCCTTAAAACAGTCCAAAAGACAAAGATTTCTTCAGCAAGGGACTCTTAGTAAGATGAAAAACAAGAGAACATAACGGCAAGAGATCAGTTACCACAGTTATTTTCAAACTATAATCTGTTTTGAAAAAAGCTGCAAGTTCAGCCGTCACCGAACATCAGTGATGCATCTCGGTTCGTTTTAGTTAATCAATAACCCCATTTTTTTTCCTCACACAACAGCCTTGCTTTGCTCTCTGAGATGTTCGATAATCAAGGGTTTTGGTTGAGACCAGTCACAAAAGTCAGAACTAATTGAAAGAGGCACATGTCGCTCTCTGCATGAGTTTCGTCTGTTTTCTGGGGAACAATCCCATGGGAACGCGACAGTACCTAATGAGCACAGTGCACATAAAATCACAGCGTCTTATAGTCAAGTGTGTGAGTCATACCTGTTATACTGTCTTCTCTCACATGAAAGGGCACGCTCATCGTCGTCAGCATCGGTGCGTAGAGGCAGAATTTTGTTTGAAGAGTTTTTAATAAAATGTATGGGAGAAACCTTTTAACGTACACTACTGAAGGAGAAAACTTTATGCAAAGTGGGAACAAAATGGTGAAATTCAATCCAAAATTTTAAGTTGCATTAGACTAAATCAAAAAAGGCGTTCAATACAGAAACAACTGGACTTTATTGTAACAGAAGACGTTTCGCTCATCATCATTGAGCGAAACGTCTTCTGTTACAAATAGAGCGAAACGTCTTCTGTTACAAATAAAGTCCAGTTGTTTCTGTATTGAACGCCCTTTTTGATTTATCATGTCCTGGACGACTGAGAATCTTCACCAGCATTAGACTAAATCATTACTGTATCTGCAAATTAGGGGCCCAATAATTGATCCATAAATACCAACTATATATAAACAGAGGCGGATTGAATTTTTTGGTATGCTTAAGAGCTCATTGAAACAATGCTTCATTTCTTGTGAAGTGATTCACTCAAAAGCAGTTGTGTATATAAAGACCTGCATACATTTAGTGTGAGATGGATTAGACAAATAGCTATGGGTGAAAAAACAAGATTTATTAAAAAATATATGCTGAAATGCTAGATTGCAATCAATGCTATTGATACCCTTAAAAAGACTTAATTCTTGCATAGTCACACAAAGACCTTAATTAGTTTAAGAGTTGCCTTCAAGGTTTCCATCAGCCACTGAGCTTGTTTAATGGGAACAAACAGCCACTGGGTAGTTTGGCACGGTTGTGTGCACTACACTGAGCATGGACCAGAGAAAGCAAAGACCAGAACTGTCTGAGAAGCAAGCAAAGAAGATTCTAGACATTCAAGATAAAGGGAAAATGCTACAAAACTACAGTACAGTATCCCCAAGATGCTTCATGTTCTTGCCACAACAGCTGTGTTATGTGTCTCAGTCACCTTTTAATGAATGAATCTCTGCTTCACTGATGGGTCCTCTTCATCTGCAATTTGCTGATGTGACTTTAAAAGGGGCAAGTTCTGCTTGCTGGACAAGTGGGGGACAAAAAGGAGAGGCCCGAGGTGTTGGTGGTGGTTGTCGTTTCTGCTCTCCATCTTTAAAGGTTCAGTCTGCAGTTTCTGTAGAACAGCAGCACTTAGAAAAAATTTCAACAAGCAAAGCATTCTGATCCCTCCCCCTCAGAGCCATATATGGCTCTGCCCCCTTGTGGTCTGTTGAAATTTGAATTCAAGCTCTGTTTTTATTGGCTGATTCAAATTCAAGCTCGGTTTTTATTGGCTGGTTACAAACTTTGTTTTTATTGGCTGGAAAATGGCGGGTCACTTTTTCTTTTTAGAAATGCTTATTTACCACCTGGAGAAGCAAGGGGACAATATTTTTTTTTAGTTTTTTCAGAGATTACCTCTCTAACATCAATCTAGTGACAGAGTGAAGAAATATGTTAAAATATATATTGTTTGAAAAGTTACAGACTACATTACAATCTTACATACCCCAGCTTTAAGCTCACTCTCGTTCCTTCCCGTAGACACCTTGCTTTGCACTTAGTCACCTTGTGTTTGTTGACTGTTGATGGGGGTGTTACACTTTTACTATTTTATGCTTATGTTTATTAAATCAATGTTTTAGTGTTTAGATGGTTACTGTTGCACCGAGGGACTGAGAGAAACGCAATTTCGGTCCCGTGTATGTCCTGTACATATTGCAGTTCTGACAATAAAGTTGACTTTGACTTTGACTTATTCAATTTTTCAAGGAGAATAGTGTGATCAATAGTATCAAATGCTTTTTTTTTTAAAATCAACAAAAATACCAATACAATATTGTTTTGGATCGACAGCAGTAGTTATTTTTTCTATTAATTCCATGTGAGCCATTGATGTAGAGTTTTTTGCTCTAAACCCATACTGACTGCTACTTGGAATATATTTTTTTAATCAATAAATTGATCTACAGGTAATCTGGTCACAAATGGTTTTTCTAGAATTTTTGAGAACTGTGGTAACAAGGATATTGGTCTAGAATTATTGAACACACATGTATCACCATACAGTATTATGACTTTAGAAAGTGGCTGCTCAGCTAAAATTTATTTACAGGGGGTCTGGTTCTATTTGACTTGGTGGTCAAGCCCCCGTAGTGGTCTGCTGAACTTCCATTTTTTTCATCTATTTTATGTGATTGCAGATCATTTCCGTTGCATTTCTTTTTTGTTTTGGAGATTGCATCATTCCTGTGTTTGCAGCACATTTTAACTGTTTACTGTGCGTTTAGCTGTACCTGTCATCCACCATGGAGGCAGGACTCCTCAGCGACTCTAGCCGTGAAAGACGTACCTCTTCTAGGGTAAGTTCAACTAGACTTTAACAGAAGGTCTCTTATGCCCCTTTTCCACCGGTCAGCTCGGGTCGGTTATTGCGTAATATGTGCGTCGCAGACACCCACTTTACGCCATCTCCACCGGATATTCCGAGCTGCCCCGCACCAGATTTCTGGTGTGGTTTCTGAGCAGTGACTACCCGCGCTGATGCACGCCGGGAGGAGGAATATGTGGAATGTTTGTGTACTGGAGCTGCTTTCACTGAAGCGAGGGAGCGAACACGGAAGTAAATGATTAACACGGTAAAAACAATTATTTGTTTTTAAAATTATAGCAAAGATGGGTCTTCAGCTGAACGTGTCATTAATAAATTCACGTAGTGTTCAAAACTGCAGAATTTTAAAAACTAGGATCGCCGCGCGCGTGGCTGTATTTCCTTAAAATATAGACAAATAAACAGATATACAGTAAAAATATATTTCATAGCTGACTGTTTAGCACGAGTGTTCCTGAGCTGAACAGCTCCTTAATAATGTCACGTAGTGGTCAAATCTGTAGGATCGTCACGTGCACGCGAGTCGGGAGGCTTTATGTAGCCAAATAAACAGATATAAAAATATATTTCATAGCTGACTGTTTAGCACGAGTGTTCCTGAGCTGAACAGTTCCTTAATAATGTCACGTAGTGGTCAAATCTGCATTTAAATTGTTTTGTTTTGACTTCTTCCAAACCTCAGAAAATAAATTGTAGAAAATCGAATTTTATTTAAAATAACTCCAACAGGTTACTGTTTGTACATGAACATCTTGTGATTACATTCTGTTAGTTAAAAAAAAAATCTGCATAAAAGGGGTACAAAAAAGCTGTGGAAACAGAACTAGATGTGACCCGACCAAAATTGAGCCGATCTGAGCTGATCTGATCCGACCCAAGCCAAGCGGAGGAAAAGGGGCATTAGTGAAGTGAGACTGAAGCACCATCTACTGGAAAAATATAAAAATCGGAATTTTATGATATATGTTAGCCTGGCCCTCGCCTTCCTGCACAGCTCCGCTCAATTCTCATTTCCCTTCACTGCTCAGTCTGGGACTTCTCCCATAGAGAAGGATTTCTCCGGCTGATTTTTGACCGGACCAATCAGAGAACAGAAGGGGTGGAGTTTTTGGCCCCTAACCCACGCCCCCACCTGTCCCAGCGTGCAGCCAGCGAGCATTCGCATGTTCTCATTCAAAGCGATGCAAAGCGATGCAGGACTGTTTTATATGTGACACAAATGTATTAAATTCCCCTTCTTAATCCCTTATCTGGAGTTTTCTTTTGTCAAAAGTCAAGTGATCGCTCCCTCCTCCTCCTCTCCCTCCGCTGAGTGAAATGAATGAGGAAATGCCTCAGGTTGTCACGAGAGAATTAAACTCGGGTTTTACGTTGCTACCCGAGTCCCTGCAAATTTTCTGGTCTTCTGGTGTGCTGGACCAGCGCTCCATGGTTTTATTTTATTTTTTTAGAACGTTTTATTAACATATAAACACAGAATATGCAGCTGCAGCGAGAGAAAATGCAGCAGGAGGCGGAGCTGAAGTCAAGTTCAACAGACCACGGGGGAGCAGCCATATATGGCTCTGAGGGGGAGGGAGCAGAATGCTTTCCCTGTTCAAAATTTTTCTAAGATCCAATGGTTTTGTTCCTCAGCAGAGGCCACGCCTCCAGCAAGAATCGGTTCTCAATGGAGAAAGTCCAGACCCTAGTACGAAGCAAAGTGAAGGACAAGGGTCTGGTTTTATATATGTGATTAAAAAAGAAAAAACAAGGGTTATTATCAGTGTTGGGAACGTTACTTTTAAAAAGTAATTAATTATAGTTACCAGTTACTTCTCCCAAAAAGTAACTGAGTTAGTAACTGAATTACTCCCCTATAAAAGTAATTAGTTAAAAGGGAAAGTAACTATTGTTTGTTTGGTCGGTTTAAGTTTAGATATATCTACAAATTTAAAGTAGAAATGCAAAGACAGGTACTTAACACAAAACGTTTAATACTTACAGCACCTCAACAGAACATGGCTGGTTGACATACTACTGTATACTTCAAGTTTGTTCTTAATTCAGGGTTTCTGCAGGTTTCAACAATTCAAATTTAAGACTTTTTAAGACTTTTTAAAGACCAGTATGAATCAAATTTAAGACCTATCGGCAAAAAAAAATAAAAAGTTTTAATTATCACCTCTTTATTCCAAAATTTGATTGACATATCAAATCGCACAAAAAACAGGTTGCTACTTGACTATTCTGTTAGTAAAATATTGAATAATTAAAAAATAAAAAGTTAGTTAAATAGCTTCAATAAAAAATAAATGTACACAAACATATATACAAATGTATGATTTATACCTGCACAATATGTAGCTGCTTTGTAAAATGTGTCCTTGAGGGACGAGTGTAACCTGGATTAAAGGTGTGGATTGTTTTAACCTGGATGGGGCAGCTGTGGCTGAGTTGTTAGAGCAGTCGTCCTCCAATGCAAGAGTTGGGGGTTGGAATCCACCAGCAGTCACATGCCTAAGTGTCCATGGGCAAGACACTGAACCCCATGTTTGTGCCCCATTGGTGTATGAATGTGAGCTAAAGCTCTGATTAGTCTCTTTAGAATGATTTGTTCAATTAGCTTTGTAATCTAGTAGAGTGCTGTATGAATGGGTAAATGAGGACATGTAGTTCTTTACTCAACAGTGTAACGCACTTTGAGTATCAATTAGATAGAAAGGTGCTATATAAGAACAGTCCATTTACCATTACAAGTGTGGATCATTGTAACCTGGGTTAAAAGTGGGTATCATGGCAGTGAAGCCTTCGTCTTCAACCATCGACAGAGGCCTCATGTCAGTGACGTTCATGTAAGGATCTTTCAGTCTCTGCTGCTTGCTGTGGTGTGCATGATGTCTGTCCATCATGAAGGCTGTCATTGTTTGTTGTTGTTTTCTGGAATGAGAGAGAGTTTATATGTATTATAGCATAATTTACTCAAGAAATGCCTTGTTTCACTTACAGTGCTAGTAAACACACACACACACACACACAAATATAAAATACTAATTACACACACTTGAGTATATGAAATAAATTACTGTAATTCCTGTTTAAATGTAGCCTGGTTGAAACCAGACCCTGTCCTTCACTTCGCTTCAGACAAGGGTCTGGAACCTCTCCATTGAAAAACGATTCTTGCTGGAGGCGTGGCCTCTGCTGAGGAACAAAACCATTGGATCTGATTTTACCCAATCAACGTTTGCCCGTGACGTATGTTGCGCGACGGCTGGAACCGGAAATTGCGTACGTTGTAAACAAACATCCACCGACCGAACAAAATGGCTGTAAATGAATGCTGTAGACTTTGCGAGACAAATTTAAGAATCGCCGGAGTTATAACAAACAGCAAAATAATATTCGACAGTAAGAATGTTGATAATATATCATCTCAGCTGTCCAAGCTAGGTTTAATAATTGAAAACACACCGCAACGTTCAAACCGTGTTTGCCGTAAATGCTGCAGTATAATCACGAGGCTACAACGCGATACAGAGGTTTTGCAGCAATGGAAAGTCAAAGAGACAACAACGGTTGTCCAGAGCTGTCTGGAGAAAGATGCCTCTTGCTCTACTGACAAAAGAGACCGGGAGCCTACACCATCTAAAACACCAAGAGCAGTTAAGAAGTCCAGGAGATCAACCGACTTGCCAGTGCCAAAGAGAAGCAGTAAAACAGAGGTATGTAAATTACATAAGAAATTGTTCGTCAACATCTTTTACGCTTATTTTGAGATATTTTAGCAAATATTATCAGTTAAGGACTAATCAGTAGTCATAGACCATGGCAAAATGAATGTGTGATTGGTCGGTTATAAAGAGTACCAAAACTGACACCGAAATAAAATCATAAACATAATTGGCCCAATAAATAAATACACATGAAATTATTTATGAACATACATAGATGTATGTATGAACACACACACATTAACATCATTACTATACATTTTTCCATTTTTCTTATAGATGCATTTATGCATCTTTAAATGTCTTTATAGCTTTATAATAAATTTCATTCAATAATTTTTATTTTGTTGTGTTGTTTTTTTATATTTTTGCCTCTTCTTTTTTTCCTTTAAGTTATTAATTTCTGCGTCATTATGCAGATGAGGAGGGTCTGTGTCCTAATGCATCAGTTTGGTTAGCATTACACTGAGTTTGAATAATGAGGCAGAAATACATGAGGTGGCATAGAAATAGTATATGTTAATTATACATATAAAGTTATAAATATATAATTTGTTGTAGCTATACAAATATAATAAATATGAAATGGTAATTGGAGCTTATTTATATAGCGCTTTCTAGCCCCCTGTGAGGGGCCCCAAAGCGCTTTACAATACCAGCCATCCACCCATTCATACACACATTCATACACCGGTAGCGGCAGACTGCCATGCAAGGCGCCTTTCCAGTCCTATTGGTAGCAACTTGGGGTTAAGTGTTTTGCCCAGGGACACAACGATACATGGTGTGGGGAACCGGGATTCAAACCTCCAACCTTCCGATCGGGGGACGACTGCCATTACCGCTACGCCACGGCCGCGTAAAGTAAATGAAAAAAAAAAAGTAAAGTTCCCTCGTAAAGTAAATGGTGCACTTTAAGTGTTCATATTTATTTATTTGGATATGTGTATTTTTCATCTTTTAAATTTAATTGGATGATTTCTGATCCTTTACATCTTTCTTCCCCAAGGAAAAGTAATAGAGCAAGATCATAGTAACAGCATTGAATGCATTCACATGTTATCTACATTCTAATCTGTATTTCTAAGTGGCCCACATAAAGCTATTTTCTTCTTGAGGCCTAATTGTACATGTGCCATGGCTTGGTTACAATAAGCCAATAAGAGAGAAGGTCATGAAGCACAAACTAGGATATACTAGGATAACAGAAAAGAGCTGTAAGAATTATCACTAGAAAGCATTACCGTCATCCATCAAGTACATTATTTTATCAACTAAAATTACTGAAGTTCCATGATTTGGTAGACTATAATATTTTATCAGTTATGTATAGAGCTCAAAATAATGCATTACCTTTAAATATCCAAATGCACTTTGTTAAAAGACAAAGTTGTTATAATCTTAAGGGAACAGAGTTGTTTGTAAAACCACAATTCAGAACCAGTTTGAAGGGACGTTCTACCTCAATTCAGGGAATTAGATTATGGAATGGCTTGGAGAATGTAGTTAAAAATGCCAAGTCAATGTTTACATTTAAAAAAATGATCAAAACAAATATGTTAAAAAAATATATGTGAAATAACGTAATGTGTATTGTATTAGTTAGAAAATTAGAAAGTGTTAGTCATTTTGTACTGTATTAGTATTAGTTAGAAAACTAGAAAGAGTTAGTCATTTTGTACTGTTGGTTGAAGAATATTATTGTTTAACCTGATTGTTGGAAAAAGTTGGTTGAAGATTATTATTGTTTACATGGTTTGACTACTGTTGTTTAATCTGATTGTTGGAGATAAGGGGCAGATATAATAAGATTTATTCTTCTTTCTGCCACCTTTCATTTTTTTACATTTTGTACACTATCATTATGAGATTGCCTTGTATTGTTTCTTTTGTAAAAAAATGAACAAATTTAATAAACAAACATAAACAAACTAGGATATGAAGACTATTCACTGCATTGAGCCACCTTATTTTCGTTTTCGCGCCACTACCCATAATTCATAGCGGAAGCCGGGAGTGTACTTCCGCCCGCGGTCCCGCGCTCTTGTTTACGTTTGTGGGGAAACATACTTGCTAGCGATTTATTTATTTATTTACACAAAAGTTTCCTTTACCTCACGTAAATGGAAGCACATAAGAGGTGGATAATTCCAAGGATGTTTTAAGAAGCTGCGAAGATAAGACGTTAACTGCGAAGATAAGACGTTATCTGTGCTTCAGCTGTCACTGAGCAGTGACAGCTGAAGCACAGATAACGTCTTATCTCACTGCTCACGGACAGGCTGACTGGACACTGTGGAAGGTACATCACTTATATCAGAATATTTAGATCACAGCCAGACATTAATAGTCAGAGTTCAAGTCTGTGCTGTGAATGGAAGCATACATTTAATATAAAATTTGTTGAAAATGTCACAATTGAAATGTACAAAGTTGAAACACATGCTGTTTAATTAACAAGTTGATGATAAAGTAGTTATATATTTTCTGCAATATTCAAAGACAAGATAATATGAAATATGTACATTGTTTTGAGAAAACCACGTGTTGCCATTTAAAGAAGAACCTGTTACATTGTGGTTGAATAAAACAAAAAAAAGTCATTTTTCAGTTGATCTCATACATACACATAAGCTTTTCAACAAAAACATTCATGGTCTATTATATACAAAAGAGAAACATAGTAATTATTTTCTCCATATCTAAAAATTTCTGTGTTAAGGTCCTCTCTCAGGTCGTAGAATCTTCAATCACCAGCAGACTCCCAGGACATGGATGGAAACTCGACTTGGTCCAGAAGTTTTGTGCAGTCGTACACACAGCAACAAACGAGTTAAAATCTTCTATAAATAAATCTGCTGTTCATTTACATTTGTTATTTTTGTTGTTATTTCAATAATTAAAATACACTGTTCAATGTCTAATAATGTGAAGTAGTTTCATTGTGATGTCACCCATACTACTCATTGTAATACACATAAATAAAAACTAAAGGTCCTGATTGTTCTTAGGCCAGTGTTTTTATTCACATGTGCAAAGCAAAAAAACATTCATTTTGCTTATAAGTTTTGATCACCCAGGAGACTGACAAAGTTCAGAATAAAAGCTATAATTATACATTTAAAACAGTTGAAACTGAATAGTGTACAATATGACAACTGTGGGTGGTGTTGTCTTAATGAAAATGAATTGGCACAGAATAAAGATCAAAACCAATTCAACAAGCAATGATGGAGACCAGCAAACTGAACAGATTTCTCTTCATGTGGAACTGTCCGATTTCAGCCAACTCCACAGGAATCCAAGGTGTAGATCTGAGACTGGACCCAGGTGTACGATCTGAGACTGGACCCAGGTGTACGATCTGAGACTGGACCCAGGTGTACGATCTGAGACTGGACCCAGGTGTACAAACTTATCTCTGGATGGATCTCGTGGCTTCAATGTTCTGTAAAGTAGAAAAAGAAAACTTGTCTTGTCATAGACAGTGTGTACAGTACAGTATTAGTACTAAAATGAGTAAATAAAGCATTTACTTAATGTAGGATCTTATCCCTGGATGGATCTCGTGGCTTCAGTCTTCTGTAAAGTAGAAAAAGAAAACTTGTCTTGTCATAGACAGTGTGTACAGTACAGTATTAGTATTAAAATGAGTAAATAAAGCATTTACTTAACAGATCTGTCATTAAATAATATAAATAAATATAAATAATACTGTATAAACACGTGTGCAACACACAGTTATACACAGTTATATTATTTAATGACAGATTTGTTAAGTAAATTCTTTATTTACTCACATTTTAGTACAAATGTAGCTTCATGTGCACTTTTCTCCTCTTTAATTTACATCATTATTTTAAATGTGCTAATAACTCTGGTTTAATGACGGGTCAGGTTTTGAGGCCTAGTCATTGTTGACACGGTCTGTCTTTGAAAAAAGATGTGTAAACTGTCTCAATCATATAACCAGCTAAATAACAGTTTAACTAAAATAACACAGCCCAAAAAAAAAAGTCCAGGCTCAAGAACCAGCACTTTGTTGTGAGTGTTACCGTCTGGAAGTTAGCCTTTAAAGTAGCTACATGCTAAGCTAACCACAGCATTATCACAGCAGTACAGACGCTAAATCATGAAAAAAACAGCTACTAAACAGACGGTTATACTCCGATATTGTTCTGACATGGTTTCACAAAATGATTTATATAGAATATTTTGTTTACCGAACTAAAGTTGATCGGAGCGCGACGTCTTCGAGAGCAGGTCCGAGACTGAGTCAGACAGAGGAAAGAGCTGCTGTAGGCTCCTCCGATGGACGTAGATCCTTCACGTTTACAACAGCGCGTTGCTCAAACGTATACCTGGCTGTAACACCCTCTAACCCAGCAAGAAACAACCCCAAAAATTTAAAAAACGAGAGGAAATAAACTGGTGTCCCGGTTTGTTTTTCACAGCAAGCCACACACTATGGGACTTCCGCCGGAAGTTTACCACCGGGAGGGGGCGGCACCGGACTGTCATGGCGGCCTACATGAGCTTTTTGCGAAAGAGGTGGTGTTACTGTATTTGCCATTGTTAATGTTAATTCTGAACCTAATGTACATTTTTAATCTAGCTATTTTCATGTAACACAACCTTTTTTATTGATGTTTCAGATTACGATCACCTACGACAGTCACTGTAAAGGCCGAGATACAGTGAAGCAGACTCCGTATACGCGCGTATACGGAGCCTCTGCTACAGCACGGCTGATGTTCTCGCGTAGATTCTCGTGTTTTCGCTCCAAATTCTACGTCATTTCCTCCGTACCGTCACTTCCGATCGTCACTTCCGCTAGTTTTTCGCTCCACGGAGAGGACTCAACTGAGCTCGCTGATTGGTCACTTTGACACGCCTACTGAAATGATTGACAGATTTCAGTCAGCTCAAAGTGAAACCTATCGTGAGCAGCTCGCTCAGACTTCTGCGGTGTTCTGATACGGTCTTTCTACTATATATGTTATAAAAAGTTCTCTCAGAAATAAAAATAATAACAGGGAGTGCTTTTCCTGCAGCCCACAGCCCACCACAGCCCACCAGGGAATATATAAAACATCGCGCACCCAGGTAGGACCTGAATTCATTCATTTCATTCATCGAGTGAACGGAGGAAGAAGCGGTTACTTGACTTTAGGCAAAAAAACAAAAGAAAAGGCCCGATCAGCGATAAAAAAGAGGAATTTATTTCATTTGTGTAACATACAAAACAGTCCGGAGCCGGGGAAGTTTAGGTCAGACACCGCGCATCGCGTATGCGAATCGCGTATGCGTAGTAAAAAAATACTTTTGCGCGTACTTGCCCTGAGGGGCTACGCGGGGCTACGCTGCGTACGGGGCATACGTACGCTGCGTATTGGCGTATCGTGAGGACGCTCGAGTGTATCTCGCCCTTAAGAGGTCACTGACATGCCAATCTGACATAGCTGGGATTGTGGAAAATTTGGCAAAGCAGAAGTTTGCCACAGCAGCCAATCTGATATCAAGACATAAAGAATTGATGGACCACTTACAAGCCAGTGTTTTGGAGGTTGTGGAGGCTGAATGTGTGGCCCTCTGTAACAAGGCAAACAATTTCATGCTGTGGAGAGCAAGTGGTCTGGACCTGCAAACATTTTCCTTTCAAGCGTTGCATGATGACCTGAAGCGGCTGTCCCCTTTCTTGTTCAGCATCATCTCCAAAGTTGCTAACAACTCTCTACCTCACATTTGTGCTGCAGCCTCGGTAGCCTTACGGGGAAGAGAACACTGTTTATCTGCCCTTGCATACTATGTGAATTCGGTGTTGCTCTATGGTGGAGCAAAAAAGGCAGCTTTCCAGCGACTGGCCAAGTTGGGCATCTGCACAACACACTCCAATGCAGTTGGAAAACAAAAAGAAATGGCCCAGTACTGCATGCGCCCGGTGATGTGTTTAAAAAAGGACTTGGAGTCATTCCACAAAAAGCAAAGCAAAGACCAGTTGTCATCAGGTTAGTTTGTGTAACCCATTTCTTATGTTAAATTTATGTAAAACTTTGTGTTAGACTTTTAATTTTTTTATCCAAATGTAATTTTAACTAGAGTCATTTTGTTTTCCCTGAAGACATGGCACAAAGCTCCACCACAGAGACAACTGGGAAGTCTGCAAAGGAGTTTGATGCACCGGACGTCTTCTCATTTAGTACTCTGACTGACGAAGAGATGGCTGATTTGGGTGTAGCTCCATTGGCTGCCCCAGTACATCCAGCATCTAGTGCACCTCCTACATATTCAATCATATTTGACAATCTGGACTTTTACATTCAGACTCATCATCAGTCTATCACTCAAACCAACAAGTCTATACACTGGGTACACCACATGTGTGTCATCAACAGAGTGAACTCACTGCACATGGACAATGTGAAACCGGCAAATTCTTTGGTCGATTACGATCTTGGGCAGTCTCTTCCAGGACCAGATGTTCAAGCTAATATGCGCCGGGAATTTGTTGTGTTGGGAAGCCGTATCCTGACAACTTATCTTGATGCATTCAAGCAACTCTCAAATGTAGTTGTGCACCACATCCCTCACCAGTTCTCTGAAGAAATGGCCCGTCCTTCAACACATGTATGTTATAACTCATTATCGGATCAAAATAATCAAATCATGGACTATATTGAAAATATGAAAGTTAAATGAAATGCATGCTGGATTGAGTCAAGTAATTATTATGCACACTAACATTTATTTTTATTTTTCAATTCATATTTATAGTACCCACTAGGACTTTTATTCAAGGATGAGACTCGCACCGCTGACTTAGTGGATGTTCTCCAGCATCTTCAGAGGGAGTAAGTAACAAGCAAGATTATTAATTGTTTATTCATTTTTACAAACATAGGTTTCATTTATAACAATTATTTCACTAACTACATTTCAATGTATTTTATATCAATGCTTTTCCTCCCCGATTACTCTAAACACATGTAAGAGACACATTACAGTGTTTCAATTGATAATCAAATACAATTACTTCTTCAGATATGTTCCAAAGTGCCCCGATGGAATTCAGAAGATTTTGGTTGGGGGTGACAGACTTACTGAAGGCAATTGCCGGAATGTCCAGTTGGCCTTTTCTGAAGGAGAGACAGAGGATGAACGTCTAGAGGGCCTTGTTTTCAAGTTTGAAGACTGGCACGCCATCCGTAATCTCTTTGAGGTTTGTGAGCATTTCGTTCAATACAAGCTCACTCATGCCCTATATTCATGTTTATGAAACCCACTGTGTTTTAGATAAATGATGGTGTCTGATAATTGTCCTACTGAATGTTTTATATGTGTTATCAGTGTTGGGTGTAACGCGTTATCAGTGTTGGGTGTAACGCGTTACAGTAATTGTAGTGTTATGCTGAGTCAAGGATGTCGCCGGTATTGCTTTTTATCTCTATTGTCGAACATAACACTAACTATAATACAGACCACAGGACCGTGTGCGTTCGTCTCCACGTTCTCATCTCGAAGCCCCGTCTCGTAGCTCTCGCGAGACATTCGTCATCCCACTGGTTCTGGTGTATCCTTCCACATAAAATAGTGCCATTACATCACATCACCCTTTCTTTGAGTCTTTTAAGACCTAGTAACACGTTACTGTTTCTTTATCATGTAGTACTCACTTCTGACATATCTCAACATTCAGAAAACACACAAATAATAACAGTGAACACCTTGTTTCATCTTAGCTGAAACAGAATACTTAACTGAGGCTCTACAGGACCTTCTCAGAATAACTTTGTATTTGTATTTGTGCTGAAAACTACTACACAGAGAAAATATAGCTTAACAACTTTTCACTTAGTATAATCAGCAAATCTTCTCGGAACTTTAACAACCCTGCCACTAGAAGTTGTACGAATTGGAGTCACAGGTATAACTGGATCTGAAAGTTCACGCTCAGGCTCCACCCGTGGAGGAGGTGAGTGTGGTTCGTTCTCACTCTGAACCTGCGGCAGTCCATCTGTTGCAGGAGTAGTTGTACTGAGGATGGGTCTCAGGTGTCGACGGTTCCTCCTCAAAACTCCTGACTCGGTCTGGACCAGGTATGATCTTGGTGAGTCACACTTTTGTAGGACAACAGCTGGTTCTGTCCATCCTTTTTGACTGTCCAGTTTCACTGAAACACTGTGTCCTGGTTGAAGTTCTGGTAATGGTTTTGCACCATACCTGCTGTTGTAGTTACGCACATAGTTCTCTTTTGTCCTCGCATCAGCTGACTTGACAAGTTGGAGGTCCGGCCACGCAGGCTGTAACTTTGTTTCCAACATCGGCATCGTGGTTCTGATCTGTCTCCCCAGCATCAGTTGGGCTGGGCTCACGCCAGTTGCTTGGATGGGAGTCGATCTGTACGTCATGAGGGCTAAGAAAGGATCAGTCTGTCTCAAAATCCTTTTAGCTGTCTGGACAGCTCTCTCAGCCTCACCATTTGCTTGAGGGTAGTGAGGACTCGTGGTAATGTGCTTGATATCATAGTTCTTTGCAAACTGTTCAAAGATTCTCCCCGAGAATTGTGGACCGTTATCGCTGACCAGTTCATTTGGGCAGCCCCATCTTGCACAAATGTTTTTCAGGCTAGCCACCGTGGTTTCACTTGACATGTCTTTGAGGTGGGCTAGCTCTATGTAACGAGAGAAGTAGTCTACTACGACTAAGCTAGATTCATAGTCGACGCGTCGCGCAGCGCGCGAGGGTGTGCCCTCCAAAAGTGACGCAATTTCACAGTCCCCGCCCCTGCGCGTTGGCCCCGCGCAGGGGATTAGCGCGTGCCGTGCACCTCTGAATTTTTGAAACTCCGCAAGCCTAGAGCGCGCGCCGCGCTCAGTGACGTACGGACTGGGCTCAAAACAAGATGGACGCTTTCGAAGCTGCTCTGGCTGAACTCATCCGCATGTATCGCCATTTGTATGATCCCTCTATGAGAGAACACAAAGATGTGCAACTGGCACAGAATTCATGGAAGGAGATTGCAGAAGCGATGCAGAAGGAGGAAGAAAAACATGCGGGATCGCTTCGTGAAGGCCAAAAAGAGGGTGATCAGAAGTGGCGATCCTGGCACCAACAAACCGGTGCCAATCCTCGTTGTGGAGCTGAGTTGGCTGTCGAGTTTTATAAAACACCGAGAAAAGGACACAAATATGGAAAAAGAGGTAAAAATGAAAGAAAAAAAAGTTAGTACTGCTTTTATTACAGCTAGCTTAGCATGGAATACAGCAGGCCATGCTGTGCAGCCTGCCGTGTTGTTTCCCCTTTGTAGTCATTGATATAAACAATAAACTGTGAGAATGAATGACCAAAACATGGCTTAATGAAAATATAAATCAAGCTGCTGACCAGTAAATGTGAAATAGTGGAAATAACCATTTTAGATCTGCACACCTCAACTGTAAACAAATTTAGCCTGTGTGTGTGTTGATGCTTCACCTTCTGTTTATTAAGCTAACAATTACACAAACATTTGTTTTTATTTAACACATATGTGCATTGTATCCGTTACCGTTTCATTTTGTACTGATGGATGTCAATGTCTGTTTTTTAGCCTGAAGAAACACCACAGAGCCAAGCACAGGACGATACATGGTGCCTCGACCAGACTGTCACCCCATTCGACCAGACCGTCACCCCCATCGACCAGACCTTCACCCCCATGGACCAGACCCTCACCACCATCGACCATGAGTACATCACACCCATCGTCTCTCACAACCTCACGCCTACTGGCCATGAAACTGGCAGTACTTCAAATGCAGGGTGTTTTCCTCTGCGCAGGTCCTCCACGCCAATTCCTCCCTGTCCAACGGTGCCCATACCCGTACCACCTCGACACTTGCCAGGGTCAAGCAGCAGTAGCAGAAGCGACAGCCCTAGCATCAGCTCACTCAGTTGGTGTTGGTGAAAACTTTTTATACTTTTATACTACTATGAAAAAGTACTATGCAAAAACTCAGGACAGTATTACACTTTATTTCATTTTATGTTTATTAAATGTTGGTGAAAACTTTTTATACTTTTATACTACTATGAAAAAGTACTATGCAAAAACTCAGGACAGTATTACACTTTATTTCATTTTATGTTTATGGATATTAAATGTTGGTGTTGGTGAAAACATTTTATACTTTTATACTACTATGAAAAAGTACTATGCAAAAACTCAGGACAGTATTACACTTTATTTCATTTTATGTTTATTAAATGTTTTAGTGTTTAAATAGTTATTGTTGCACCGAGGGACAGAGAGAAATGCAATTTCAATCCTGTGTATGTCCTGTACATATTACTGTTTTGAGAATAAAGCTGACTTTGACTTGACTTTGATTCAAATGATACATTTGTAATGCATAATTACACATTTATCAATTATTTTTAGACAGCATGCAATTTTTGCACACATTAAAATCAAAACACTATTTCTACAGGTTTCTCCACATTCCACTTCACATTCCTGGTGAAATAAAGGCTACTACACATTGAGATTTTTCGTGTCAGGTAGCAATGCTTCATTTTAATGCAATATGGGACTTATATTTACAATGCCATTTCAGGTTTCCAAATAATTCTAACATCTAATGTTCTTACAATTATAAAAAAGTCTTTCATACCAAATTTTATGTAATACAACTGTTAGTGGCTTTGTAAATACAATATGCAAACAAAACAGACGGAAAGCTGAAGTGGATATTTCAATGTAGTTTCATTTTATTTAAAATCATTAACATTCAAATACATATAGCAATATACAATATAGCTTAGCACACATCAGGGAAACCGTAGTTGCACCAAGTTTGTAGCTGGCTGCTACACTTTTCTGGCTGCTACCTGAAGCCAGGATTCTTAAAGTCACTGCCAAACGCTCGGGTAATGTCACAGGGCTGCTGTGGGTCCTTCCATGTCGTATGAAAGGCGAAATACGATGTAGCAGGTCATCAAATCGGCGTGCAGACATGCGGAAGTAACTGAAGTGCATTTCTTCGTCAATTCTCCGCATCGGCATCACCACCCACCAGTACGTCTCTGAGGGTGTAATGGCCGAACATACCATCTCCTTCTGCGTCTTCTTCGTCTCATTAAAATTGCAAGACACAATAACTGTTGTTCTATTATAATTTGCTCCTCTAATAAAGACAGTTCAAGAATGAAGCGAGCGGGAAGCCATTTTGTTTGTGTTGTGACGTCAAACAGTTCTTCTTCTACGGTAGATTTCTTCTTCTACACCCTTTCTTGTAACATATGCACAGGTTTGATAGGGTACTGCCACCTGCTGGTCGGTAAAAGAACAGCACTTTGCCATGCGCCGCCGTGCGTCAACCATAAACACAGAGGCGACACTATAAACTCATTTTG
>JBBPBX010034472.1:0-16283 GCA_038048925.1 Garcialebias charrua
AACATGTGATAGTGATTGGTGATTTGTCATTTTTGAGCTCATCAAAATGTGTCTAAGTCTTTCAGATCTTTTATTATTTTAGCTTGAGAATTTTCATGTATTTTGATCCATATGTTTCCATTTCTTGTCCAAGTTTTTGTTCTTTTTTTGTTCTTTTTCAACAACCTTGCTTCATGTGCAATGTTTGCATTTTTTTTAGTTAGGTGTTCATTCATGTAGACATTAGTGTTTATGAGTTTCTTTGACTGCATCATTACCCTGTTTCTTTGTTTCCTTCCAATGAATCTGACAGTTTAAGTTTGTTAGCTTTGTTGGGCAGTGTGTAACAGGTGGAAATGTCATCATGTTTAATGTCAATGTCTTTGCTATTTAAGAAAGTGACTACCTGATCCTCCAGAGACTGCAGTTGTTCTGGTGGTCCTTCTTCAGTCATGTTAGTGCCTGCAACTACTTCTGCCGATGTCCGGCGTTTAACCTTGAGTCCAGAAATTACCAGATTCTCGCCTCTTATGTATTGTTCCATGTCATCACACTTTTGTTCCAATTGAGCTAATCGTTCATCTCTGATGATCTCCTGAGCTTTCATTTGCTTCATCTCCTCTACCAGTTGAGTAATGTTTTTTTGCTCAGCTCTCAAACTTGCAAGTTCCTCAGTGAGAAAGTTTATTGCTTTTTTCAATTCCTCCATTAACTCCAAATTTTTATCCACCGAGTTTTGACTCACCGACTCCTGTCTCGGCGACTCCTGTTTCTTTTTTCTCCCAGGACTCATCTCGCCTGCTTCTTCTGGCCTGGATACAGAAATTCACTGTTCCACAGCAACTCACTCGCCGATCTGCTCCCGTCCACAGCAACTCGCTCGCTCAAACAACAGGTAAGATATTTCTTGTTCATAACCTTTCCACAGAACCCCATGTAAAAGAACACAAACTATCACTTTGCCCACTACAGTTTAGTATAAAGCCAGTTTAATGAATGGTAAAATTTGTTCTTTAGTTTGACTTTGTGTTTCTTCTGTAATGCTTCTGGTGAGCCTTTTACCAGGGACAATACTTTAACAAGCACCACATTAAATAAATCATCTAGTCCCCAGCTGCGCCTCATGGCCCTAAACCTTAGATGAAAATTAAGTGCTTCATTGGTGTCACCCCAACGGAGTATGAAACCCTCTGAACAGATCTGGGAGCACTTTGGGAGTCATGATTTTTTTTCTGGTCTAAATTAAAAGTTTTGTGCAGCTAAAAAATATTTTTTTCATTTCAACCATCTACTGTCTCCGTTGTTCAGAACCATCACCAGCATCTTATCTATCTTTGTATCTGCTTCAGTGCTGAATTAATCATTGATGCAACTTTTCTCACTTTTACTCCTAAACTTTGCCAGAGAAGTGGTGCTTGTGACAGGCGGACATATCCCTACGGAATGTGAAAGAAATCCCCCTTAGGTTACGCTGTACACCAAATGCTTGACATTGCAGATACGAACTGTATTATCCTCCTGAGGCTCTATAAAGAGAAGCAGATATTTTAAAAACAACAGAGAAGTTTAAAAGTAGGCTTTTAGGAAGTCAGAACTTTAATATCAAAGATGATCAGTCTTTGAATTAGATAAAAAAAAACATAGGAACACTGGTATATAACAGCTTCTTTTACCATAAAACAACATATTTTACCCCTAAAACTAGCCTGGTTAAAACCAGACCCTTGTCCTTCACTTCGCTTTGTACTAGTACAAAGCGAAGTGAAGGACAAGGGTCTGGTTTTAACCAGGCTACCCTAAAACCTGAGGCGCTCATGTGCAGAAAGAAGCAAACAATAACTTTATTTAGCCACAAAAAACTCAACATTGTTCTGTTTCTGTCACTCAATCTATGTGACTTTTGGGCAGTTTTGCCCATTAGAAAATTCAGTCTTTTAAACAACAATCTTTGAAAATGTTATAAACCAATGAAATAGAAGAAACAAATACTTAACTCGAGAAACCAAACTGGATTAAAAAAAATGAATGGCCCAGCATTCCCTGGAGGAATGCACATCACTCGCCATTTTTCATGTTTTAAACGAAGATCATCTTAAAACGGTTTTGGTCAAACCTCAAAAATAATTGTATGCACAATGCCACGCTTATAGTAAACATTGTGAATGACTCTCAGCTACTACCACACCAGATCTGAGCTCAGTACCAGTAAAAATTACCGTACTTCATTATTTCCATTTTGTTGTCTTTTTTTCAGCTAGATGGCAGCCATCTTGAATTGGGTGACTTCAAAAGGTAATTAGTTCTAAATGTACATCCAATAACTACTTTCTGCACATGTTAATAAAATCTATTTCAGTGGAACACAACATATTGTGATCATACACATGCACGCATGCATGTGCACACACCCAAAGACATGGGCACAATTGTAATTATCCACCTTCACTTTTCAGAGGGTAATTATAAACTGTAGACTCCTGAATTTATTCAGATTTTAGTTATGACTCTGTCCCTTGACACAACCCTTATTAAAGCCATAATAATTTGGAAGTAACTTGGACCTTGTGTACACAACTTTGGTCCACCTCAAGTACCACATGTGATGCGAATGACAATAAAGTCACTTTGAACCTTAATATCTTCAAAAATACATTTTTATCTGTTTTTATTATATTTTGGATGCCTCTAACATATTTTACATAATTAAATATTGTGTAGGAGAAGGCTGTCACAATAACAAATTTTGCTGGGCGATTAATTGTCTAAAAAATTATTGCAATAAACAATAATATTGTTTGAAATTAGACAGTAATTGTCAAATTTAAGAAGAAATGTTTTAATTGTTTTGAGTGTAGTGCCATTTTTGACCCCTGGATGGCAGTATACTGTACGACTGTTTGAACCAAAGGATGGATAGTGAGGGAGCAAGCAACGTGTCTTTTTTAAGAAAAACAGGAGGAGGCCCCTTGACGTGACATGGGCTGTCTCTCCTTAATTTTTTCCGGTTCTTAAAATGGTGGACGCTCAGTGTGGTTTGAGCTCTTTAGCATAGCATTTTCCACACAAAGCTTTTTAGTAAAAACCAGTAAACAAGTTCTCAGCATCTTTTTGAAGAGAAAAACAACTTTTTACGGCACGGGTTTCAACCGTGAATTTTGGAACTTCGACAAGACGGAGGTTTTTGCTAAGAGGTCGGCCTGTTAGCTTAGCTTGTAGCTTAACTTCTCAGATTACATGCTTTTAATTATGCAAAAAGGCGATTTTGGACAATTATAACAGACGTCAAAGAGAAAAGAAAAAGGGATGGGTCAGTGAAGAGCACCGGAGTTGAGCCTTTTGTCATCCAGTGTCTTCAGTTGAAAGAGAGGGACACAAAGAAATGATAAAGCCGACAAATCAAAATAAGGTCGATAATTTTCATTTATTATGCAATTAATTGATTTATTGTTTATTGTGAGAGGCTTATTTGGGGGTTAATGTAACAAACTTACCAGGGGTTTCAAAAAATTAGAAAAAAGGAAATATTTCTCACATTTGTTTACAACTAAATTCAGTGATCAGTTACAAAAATGTTCCCTTTAATCCAGGGGTCTGCAATCTGCGGCTCTGGAGCCACGTGTGGCTCTTTGGTTCCTCTGCAGCGGCGCTTTCAGGCTTTGACCAAAACTAAAATAAAACGGTATTTTATTTAAATGATTGCCAACAAAGAAAATGGCTAGTTTTAGTTGATTTCCTGTCATTTTGAAATATGTGAAGGCGAGTACAAACACAAGGCGTAAGACGTGGACTACATCATGCCAGTAGTTTGTTAGAAACTTTAAGTCGACTTCCAGTCTCTCAGCGTGATCTTTCTCTCAAAACCACCAGAATGTTTAGGAACATCTTTAAGACAAGCTGCTGAGAAGGAATATTTGATGACACTAAGAGTAAAACACCAAAAACAAAGTCAAAGTAAACAAAATCAGAACAAGCGTTCAATACAAAAACAACTGGACTTTATTTGTTACAGAAAACGTTTCACCCTCTATCCAAAGGGCTTTTTCAATTCAAAGGAGCAGCCTGTGTGACAATGAAGTTGTATACAGGCTGACATGCCACGCACCAACCTATGTAAATTGGAAGCTGAGATAACGCCCACACATACCTGAGATAACATACCCATCCTATGTAAATTGACGAATAAACACATCACACCTTAACAGTAGGGGGTTTGTTAAGGTCTTTGTTACTCTAATTCACAGAAGCAGCTACTCTGTTCTCAACAGGTGTGAACTGTCTGGGAATCAGATTTAAAGCTGCATTATATGTCTTTGAAAGTTGAAACCTGAGCCCCCCCCCTCGGTTAAGAGAAGGCTTTTCCCTTTTAACATACACAGCTTCTTTCACCCCTCTCAAACCACCTGTGCTCTCTGTCCAAAATGTGCACATTCTGGTCCTCAAATGAGTGACCCTTGTCCGTGAGGTGGAGGTGAACAGCTGAGTTTTGTCCAGAAGAGGTGGCTCTCCTATGTTGGGACATTCGTCTGTGAATCGGCTGTTTAGTTTCCCCAATGTAGAGGTCTGGACAGACCTCGCTGCACTGGACCGCATAAACTACACCACTCTGTTTGTGTGTAGGTGTTTTGTCCTTAGGGTGGACCAGCCTCCGTCTGAGAGTCCTGCTGGGTTTGAAATGTACTGGGATGTTGTGTTTGTTGAAAATCCTTCTGAAATTCTCTGATAGTCCAGCAACATAAGGGATGACAATGTTTTTCCGTCTGTTCTCCTTTTTCTGTTCATTATTGTGTTTTGTCAACTTCCTCGCTGACTTGACAAAAGCCCAGTTAGGATATCCACATGTTTGGAGAGATTTTGTTGATGTGTTTCTGTTCCTTTTCCTTCCCTTCTGTCTTTGTGGGGATGTGTTCGGCCCGATGCTGTAAAGTTCTGATGACAGAAAGTTTGTGTTCCAGTGGATGGTGAGAGTCAAACAGAAGATACTGGTCTGTGTGGGTTGGTTTTCTGTAAACTTCAATGTTGAGGATGTCCTCTCTTTCTATGTGGACCAAACAGTCCAAAAAAGGCAGCTTGTTATTGTTTGAATCCTCCCTGGTGAACTTGATGTTGTTGTCGACCGAGTTAATGTGTCTGGTGAACGCTTCTACTTCCTTGGTTTGGATTTGGACCCAGGTGTCATCCACATATCGGAACCAATGGCTTGGCGCTGTTCCCTCATAGGAGTTTAGGGCTCTCTGTTCCACTTCCTCCATGTAGAGGTTGTCAACAATGGGTGACACTGGGGATCCCATGGCACAGCCGTGCTTCTGTCTGTAAAAACTGTCGTTAAACTTGAAATATGTGGTGGAGAGGCAGAGATCCAGCAGTGTGCAAATATGGTCTGGGGTGAAGTTGGTCCTTTTGTCCAAATCCTTGTCTTGTAGAAGTCGTTTTCTGACGGTTTCTACTGCTTCAGAAATGGGTGTGCACGTGAAAAGAGAAGTCACATCATACGATACAAGAGTTTCTCCTTGGGCTAGCTTCAAATTTTGAACAGGCTGCTCCTTTGAATTAAAAAAGCCCTTTGGATATGGGTGAAACGTTTTCTGTAACAAATAAAGTCCAGTTGTATTTGTATTGAACGTTTGTTCTGATTTTATCATGTCCTGGAGGACTGAGAATCTTCACCAGCAAAGTAAACAAAAGTATTTATTTTTCTTTTAAAATTTAATTGGATATCCAACAAAAAGGTCCAATTTTATACTGTCTTTAAATGTATGCTTTAAGATATTTAATTCTTCAACAATTAAGAGAACTCACATCGGCAGAGTTCAGTGTTTTATTTTTTTTTATTGTTAAAAATTATATAATTTTTCTTTCTTTTACATGAATCTGTTTTTTTTTGTTTGTGCTGAAATGTGAAAATATCAATAAATGTTAATACTAATTACACATTTTTTCATTTTACAATACAGGTAGTCCTCGACTTACGGCAGTCTCGACTTACGGCAATTCTGTGTTACGAACGCATCTTATTAATAAAAATATGAAATACTTTTTTTTTTTAAATCTTATTTTATGTGTTTAAATGTTTTTGATTTCATGTTGCAGCTGTGATTTTTTTTAAATGGCTTTATAAATAAAGTATTATTATTATTATTATTATTATTTTTTTTAGAAGCCGATTTACGTAGAAGCCGATTTACGCAGTTTTCGGCAGTGTCCGCCAGTTTTCGGCAGTGTGTCCGCCAGCTTTCGGTTAGCTTCGGTTAGCTCCGGCCTCTACAGCCGGCTTTGGAGGACTGTGTGTCCGATCAGAGGTTGCCTCATACGGATAAATGAGCTGGAAGCGCTCTGTGAACTCTGTAGACGTCTCAGGCCCGGAGCAGCAGCCGCCGATCGCTCCGCCGCGCCGCAGCCCACCACGCTGGCTGACACCACCAGCTCATCGAGGGAACACCGAGCTAACATGCTAATGCGGAGAAACGCCCAGTAAGTTATTAACTCTTTTTTCCTTTCATTATGGCTCCAAATGTATGGAGCTAACATGCTAACAGTCCTTCCTGTAAACAGTTTGGACCACGTGAAGCAGCTGGAAGCTGCAGAGCTCGGACGTGCAACGAGCTAACATGCTAACAGGCTTCACCAGCTAACAGTAAGAATGTAACTATTTTTTTCCTTCATTATGGCTCCAAATGTACTGTATGTATTTTTTTTGTACTGTGTTAGGACAGGCGAAGTGCTTGGTAACTGTGTTAGGATAGGCAAAGTGCTTGGTAACTGTACAGTACTGGACATGTACGTGTACAAGTGGCGGCTCGTGTGTTTTCCGACTTACGGCGATTTTCGACATGCGAACGGCCATAGGATCGGAACTGCGACATAACTCGAGGACTACCTGTCTTGTTATTATAATATTGTTATTTCCTCTGACCGGAAAAGCCATCTCCAACAAACTTGTAGAGGTCCACTGGCCACCAGTTGACAGTAAACAGTTGTTGCAGGTTTTGTGGCTCTGGACACATCATAGTAAGCACAGTGGCAAAAATGGCTCTTTTTATTGCAAAGGTTGCAGACCCCTTTGCTTTAGGAGTTCAGAACAGCTCATTTGTAGATGATCTTGGCTCCAGACTTTGCTTTAATGCCATCTTTCACTCCATTTCCTCCCTTGAAATGACTCCACCTGTAAACACTTGTCCTCACAGCTTTTATCCGCCATTTCTTTTCAGAAGAGAAAACTTTATTTTTTCACTTCGGTTTTGGCGTCTCTCGGGATTTGGCGTCAGATTATGTCAGGTAGATCAGAGGATCACTTCACCGACTCAATACTTATCACACACCGAGACTGTCAGAAGTGTACTCATCAACGTTTGAATGTAAGCAGCTCGTGGTTGTTGGCAACAAAACATGACGTTTTTGATTTCACTCTATGCTGTAGACTTTGGGTATGGAAAGATGTATATTTAGTGGTTATTTTTTTATCATAGATGATACACATATACCTAAAAAGAAAATAAAAATACAAAAAAGTGCATTCTGACAGCTGTAACTTAAGAATATTTGGACTTAAATAAAGTCCAGTTGTTCTGTATTGAACGCCTTTTTTTGATTTTATCATGTCCTGGATGACTGAGAATCTTCACCAGCATTTTGGACTTAATTGAACTCCAAAATGACTTGATTGGGATTTATAAAAAATCAGGAGACACCGAGGATTACACTGAACATATACTGTATAAAGACAGTAATGGTCAAAAGAGTCAGCTTCTCCTGTCTTTTTAATGAAACAACACCAATAAGAACTGCCTGAGTCCAAGTAATTCATAAAAAAAATTGAAAGAAGACGAGACACGTGAGGAAGAGCAGCTCTGAGCTGTGCAAAAGAGATGACAATATTCTAGCTGCTTCCTTTCACAAGCACGGAGCTGTCACCGCGACCACGATGACACGAAAAAACTTGTGTTTGTAAAGCCTCGCCACTTTACTGATGGTCGCATCTGTGCACGTACAACGTGCAGCACCCCACTCTTTATTTTAACATAAGGTTTTAATAATACACCCAGACGCCAAAGGGAAACGGTAAAACGTGTGGTATTGCACCCCTGCAGCTCAGTCCTGACACGGAAGCAAAACAAATGAATAAACTTTTGAGTTTATCATCTCACCTTAAACTGATTTATGTGGTTATAACAAACAAATCATGCCAGTTTAGTTAACGTTCACTGCTAACGTGATTTGTTTAAATGGACATTTATGACAGTAAGTGCTGGGCATTACCAAGACGTTTCCAAGAGAAGCTATGGATGTTCAAGGGTCTTGTTGCTATAGCAACCAAAGTCACAATGACATATTAGGATGCCTCTGTCCTCAATAAGAGTGAGAACGCAAGAAAATCACAGATTTACAGGCAAAGAAAAAGAAGGGAAAGAAAGTGGAGCTTTTTGAAGAAGATCCTGGAGCAGGAAGCCTGGTGCACCGACCAAATCCTCTTTTATGTCTAACATACGTCATCAAATTTAGGTATAAATAAATCCTTAGAAAGAAAAGAAATAAAAAGTTTCCTCATGCTTAGGCATTTTTAATAAACCCACTTTGATCTGCCAGATAATATTTTATTTTTACAGTTTTCATCAAACAAGCATCTGAACTGCTATATTCATGTTAACGCCTCCAACAAAGAGCCAGGAGAAGTTTATCTGAGCTTTCCCGGCAGTTTCGACACCTTCCCACATTCTTGTTTCCTTCTGTCCAACCACTTGGCTCTGATTTTCCAGCCAGAGCAGCGCTGGCCAGTAAAACAAATCACAGACCGTGTGCTGGAATCTCCCAAAACAAATATTAGACTGAGAGAATTTACGACGTGTGTTTGAGTGATCAAGCAATCAAAGAAACAACCAAATCCCTCAAAGCTGCAAACTTGAGAGGGAGGAGAGGCGAGGGCTCAGACCTCCTGGATCTGAGGATCGACCAATGATCTGACTCGCTTCTACAGTACCACTGAGAAGACATTACAGGGAGGCTATGAGAATGATGCCCCTACAATTGGAGCACGCCCTCCAGTCCCTGTTTTTTAAGAGGGGAACCATCACTTCAGTCTGCCAATCCAGTGGCACTGCCCCCTATGTCCATGAGATGTTACAAAGGCGTATCAAGACAGCCCCACAACATCCAGAGCCTTAAGGAAATCAGGGTGAATCGCATCCATCCCCGGGGCCCTGCCGCCTCTGAGCTTTTTAACTACCTCTGTCAGGCTCTGTCCCTGTCTGTTTCTTTATGTTTATTTGTGTTTCCCGACTGTCATACTTTTGTTGTTCTGATCTTGCACTTTGAGATTTTCATTAATGAAAAGTGCGTTATAACTTGAATTCATTATTATTATTATTATTATCTTTGTGATTTCTGTTTCTGTGTACCTCATTCAATTCTGTCATTTCTCACTCACTCTTCAGTAGGGGTGTAACGATACACAAAACTCTCGAGACGAGACAAATTACAGAGTTCGCGAGAACGAGACGAGATTTTAATATTAGTTCAAGAAAATTTCAACGATCGGTTTTATGCCGCAAAAAGGCTTTTATTCTGTTTTAACATGTATTACAAACTCAACTGATGTCTTCATTTTACTGATTGAATCTCCTTAGACCTTAGAACGTTCAACTTTGTTTAAAAAAAATAGATATTCACGCAGGACTTTCCAAAAATTGAACATAAATATCCGCATCAGCACTGAATCTGCAGCCGTCACTCACCAGTGTTGCCAGATTGGGCGGTTCACCGCGATTTTCCTTCTGACTTTTGCGGGTAAAGAGTGCTTTGGGTGGGTGGGACTCTATCTGGCAACACCGGTCACACCGGTGTTTACACAAGTGTGTCTTTACATTCGGGGCAGCGTCGGCAGTCCGTGACGCTGACTTGCTAGGGGCTGCTAGCATTAGCGACTCGCGAGACAACGTTACCTCTCAACGTGAGATATCGCGGGAGTTTAATATCGTGAGATCTCGTACAACGAGATCTCGTTACACCTCTACTCCTCACTCTACTTCTTGTCTCCGGTCCTCAGTTCTAATCATTCACACCTGTTCTTATCAGCCACCTACCCAGCTGCTCTCATTACTCACTCCCCCTCTGCCTTATAAAAAGCCTTCCTCTCCTCCACTCTGTGTCCGGTCATTGTTCTGTTTACACAGAAAATCTCAGTCCTCTTCTCCACACTACTCTGATGTCCTGTCCTGTTTCTGCTCATGTTTGCAAGAGTAAGTTTTTGCTGCCCTGACAGCTTCTTGTTTTGTTGTTTAAAAAAAATTATTATTATTTTAAACCCCTGCCTCGTTCGCTTGCCTGCATGTGGGTCTAAAACACGAGGATTGTGACAGAATGACCAGCACAAACCCAGACCCAGGAGGTTTTGTGAACAGCACCGAGCGCTGCTCCGAATGGGACCTACTCCACCAGGTCCATCCATCCATCCATCCATCTTCTTCCGCTTATCCGGGGTCGGGTCGCGGGGGTAGCAGCCTAAGTAGGGAGGCCCAGACTTCCCTCTCCCCAGCCACTTGGAGCAGTTCCTCCGGGGGAATCCCAAGGCGTTCCCAGGCCAGCCGAGAAACATAGTCCCTCCAGCGCGTCCTGGGTCTTCCTCTGGGTCTCCTCCCGGTGGGACATGCCCGGAACACCTCACCAGGGAGGCGTCCAGGAGGCATCCTAACCAGATGCCCGAGCCACCTCAACTGGCTCCTCTCGATGTGGAGAAGCAGCGGCTCTACTCCGAGTCCCTCCCGGATGACTGAGCTTCTCACCCTATCTCTAAGGGAGAGTCCAGCCACCCTGCGGAGAAAACTCATTTCAGCCGCTTGTATCCGAGATCTTGTTCTTTCGGTCATAACCCAAAGCTCATGACCATAGATGAGGGTGGGAACGTAGATCGATCGGTAAATTGAGAGCTTTGCCTTTTGACTCAGCTCTCTCTTCACCACGACAGACCGGTACAGCGCCCGCTTCACTGCGGACGCTGCACCTATCCGCCTATCGATCTCACGCTCCAGTTTTCCCTCATTCGTGAACAAGATCCCGAGATACTTAAACTCCTCCACTTGGGGCAGGACCTCCTCCCCGACCCGGAGAGGGCATGCTACCCTTTTCCGGCTCAAGACCATGGCCTCGGATTTGGAGGAACTGATCCTCATCCCGGCCGCATCACACTCGGCTGCAAACCGCTCCAGTGAAAGTTGTAAATCACGAACTGATGAAGCCAGTAGGACCACATCATCTGCAAAAAACAGAGAAGCGATTCTAAGGTCACCAAAACGGATCCTCTCAACACCTTGGCTGCGCCTAGAAATTCTGTCCATAAAAGTTATGAACAGAATCGGTGACAAAGGGCAACCTTGGCGGAGTCCAACTCTCACCGGAAACGAGCCTGACTTACTGCCGGCAATGCGGACCAAGCTCTGACACCGGTCGTACAGGGACCTAACAGCCCTTATCAAAGGGCCTGGTACCCCATACTCCCGGAGTACCCCCCACAGAACCCCCCGAGGGACGCGGTCGAATGCCTTCTCCAAGTCCACAAAACACATGTAAACTGGTTGGGCAAACTCCCACGCACCCTCCAGGACCCTGCTGAGGGTGTAGAGCTGGTCCAGTGTTCCACGACCAGGACGAAAACCACACTGCTCCTCCTGAATCCGAGGTTCGACTATCCGACGGACCCTCCTCTCCAGAACCCCTGAATAGACCTTACCAGGGAGGCTTAAGAGTGTGATCCCCCTATAGTTGGAACACACCCTACGGTCCCCCTTTTTAAATAGGGGAACCACCACCCCAGTCTGCCAATCCAAGGGAACTGCCCCCGATGTCCACGCGATATTGCAGAGTCGCGTAAGCCAACACAACCCTACAACATCCAGAGCCCTAAGGAACTCCGGGCGAATCTCATCCACCCCCGGAGCCTTGCCACCGCGGAGCTTTTTAACCACCTCGGCGACCTCAGCACCAGAGATCGGAGAACCCGACCCAAAGTCCCCAGGCTCTGCTTCCTCAGTGGAAGACGTGCCAGTAGGATTGAGGAGGTCTTCGAAGTATTCCGCCCACCGACTCACAACATCCCGAGTTGAGGTCAGCAGCACGCCACCTCCACCATAAATGGTGTTGGTCTCGTACCTCTTTCCCCCCCTGAGACGCCGGATGGTGGACCAGAATCGCCTCGAAGCCGTACGGAAGTCATTCTCCATGGCCTCTCCGAACTCCTCCCACGCCCGAGTTTTTGCCTCAGCAACCACCCGAGCCGCATGCCGCTTGGACTGCCGGTACCTATCAGCTGCTTCCGGGGTCCCACAAGCCAAAAAGGCCCAATAGGACTCCTTCTTCAGCCTGACAGCATCCCTCACTGCCGGTGTCCACCACCGGGTTCGAGGGTTGCCACCTCGACAGGCACCAACAACCTTGCGGCCACAGCTCCGATAAGCTGCCTCGACAATAGAGGCGCGGAACACGGCCCACTCGGACTCCATGTCCCCCGCCTCCCTCGGAACGTGTTCAAAGCTCTCCACTCTCCACTCCACCAGGTAACCTGTAAATATATTGACACTGTGGCCACTTCCTATGATCTACAGGAGAGGTTGGTGGCAAGTGAGGACTTTATAGAGGTGTTTACCTGGTTGGAGATCGTAGGTGATGACCCATGGATGTTTGGACTTTTTGCTGAAGCCTGGACCGAGCGACAAAGGTCACACTCTCGTCTCCTGCAGGCTATTGCCCTGTCCCTGGTGCCAGCCACTGTGGTCTCGCCCACGGATCCGGAGCCATCTTGCTCAGTGGGTGTCAACAGTGACCCACTTGCCGACCCTGCTCCTCGCCGCCGCAGAAGGAGAGGTCGACGTGGGACCCAAGCCCCCTCTTCACCCACTCCGGTTCTTCAGGTCTCACCGCCTGATCTGGCTCCCCTGGTCTCGCCGCCCGCTCTGGCTCATCTGGTCTCGCCGCCCGCTCCGGCTCATCTGGTCTCGCCACCCGCTCCGGCTCATCTGGTCTCGCCGTCCGCACTGGCTCATCTGGTCTCGCCGCCTGCAGACCTCACGCCGGACTCGCCGCCTGCAGACCTCACGTCGAACTCGCCGCCTGTAGACCTCACGTCGGACTCGCCGCCTGCAGACCTCACGTCGGACTCGCCACCTGCAAACCTCTCGCCGGACTCGACACCTGCTACAGACCTCTCGCCGGACTCGACGCCTGCTACAGACCTCTTGCCAGACTCGACGCCTGCTGCAGACCTCTCGCCGGACTCGACGCCTGCTGCAAACCACTACCCTTCGGTTGCTACAGACCACGACGCGTCGGCTGCTGCAGAGACAGACGACGATCCTTCGGCTGCTGCAAAGACAAACGACGATCCTTCGGCTGCTGCAGACACCGACGACGACCCTTCGGCTGCTGCAGACACCGACGATGACCCTTTGGCTGCTGCAGACACCGACAACGACCCTTCGGCTACTGCAGAGACCGACGACGACCCTTCGGTTGCTGCAGAGACCGAGGACGACCCTTCGGCTGCTACAGAGACTGACGACCCTTCGGCTACAGAGACCGACGACCCTTCAGCTGCAGAGACTGACGACCCTTCGGCTGCAGAGACTGATGACCCTTCGGCTACAGAATCCGACGACGACCCATCAGCTGCAGACCACGACTCCTTATCGGCTGCGGTCCACGACTCGACGCCGGCTGTAGACGACTCCTCGACGCCCGACTCGCCGACTGCAGACGTCTTGACGCCCGACTCGCTGACTCCAGACGTTTCGATGCCCGACTCGCCGACTACAGAAGTCTCGATGCCCGACTCGCCGACTACAGACGTCTCGACGCCCGACTCACCGACTGCAGACGTCTCGACGCCCGACTCGCTGACTGCAGACGTCTCGACGCCCGACTCGCTGACTGCAGATGTCTCGACGCCCGACTCGCCGACTGAAGCAGACGTCTCGACGGTCGACTCGCCGAATGAAGCAGACGTCTCGTCGACAACCAACTCGCAGACTGCAGCAGACGTCTCGTCGACGGCCGACTCGCCGACTCCAGACGTCTCGACGGCCGACTCGCCGACTGCAGACTTCTCGATGACCGACTGCAGACGTCTCGATGGCAGACTCGCCGACTACATACGTCTTGACGCCCGTCTCGGCGCCCAACGACGTCTCGGCGCCCAACGATGTCTCATCGCCCGTCTCAGCACCCAACGATGTCTCATCGCCCGTCTCGGCGCCCAACGACGTCTCGGCGCCGACGACGTCTCGGCGCCCGACTCCTCGACGGCACCCGACAACGTCTCGTTGCCCGTCTCGGCACCCGACTCCTCCACGTCGCCCGACGACGTCTGGTCGCCCGTCTTGTCGCCCGTCTTGTCGCCCGTCTCGTCGCCCGACTCCTGGACTGTGCCCGACGACGTCTCGGCGCCTGACTCTTCCTCAACGGCGCCCGACAACTCTTCGGCGGCGCCTGACTCCTCCTCGACAGCGCCTGACGACATCTCGTTGCCCGTCTCCTCCTCGACGACGCCCGACGACATCTCGTCGCCTGTCTCGGCACCAGACTCCTCCTCGATGGTGCCCGACAACATCTCGTGGCCCGTCTTGGCACCCGACTCCTCATCGACAACGCCCAACGACATCTCATGGCCCGTCTCAGTGACCGACTCCTCCTCGACGGCGCCCGACTCCTCCTCAACGGCACCAGACTCCTCCTCGACGGTGCCCGACTCCTCCTCGACGGCGCCCGACTCCTCCTCGACAGCGCTCGACTACTCCTCGACGGCGCCCGACTACTGCTCTACGGCGCCCGACTACTCCTCGACGGCGCTCGACTACTCCTCGACGGCGCTCGACTACTCCTCGATGGCGCCTGACTACTCCTCGACGGCGCCCGGCTACTCCTCGACGGTGCCCGACTACTCCTCGACAGTATCCGACAACTCCACCTCGACGTCGCCCGACGACTCCTCTTTGGCGGTGCCTGGCTTGGTATCGGCGCCCGATGATTGCTCTTTGCCGGCGCCCGACTCGTCGACGCCGTCTTCAGACTCATCTCCCGACTCTGCGCCTGGCGACGTTCTCCGGCCTACTGGATGGCTTCACGGCCGCCCACCTGATGTGCTCCGGCCTGCTGGTCGGCCTCGTGGCCGCCCTCCTGACGTGCTCCGGCCTGCTGGTCTGTCTCGCGGCCGCCCACCTGACGTGCTCCGGCCTGCTGGTCGCCTCACGGCCGCCCGCCTGGCGTGCTCCGGCCTGCTGGATGGCCTCATGGCTGCCCGCCTGACGTGCTCCAGCCTGTTGGACGGCCTCCCGCCTGACCTCTTGGGTGTAGATGTGTTTTCCCCTCTTTTCTGTTTTTTCGGGCTCTTACTTGTCGGCCTTGTTTTTGGGATGCTATCTTTTTGTGCCCTCCATCCTGCCTCCTCCCCTCTCCCTCCCTAGTTATGTGGGTGCCCATCTTGGGGGTGTCGGGTGCCACCCTTGAGGGGGGGTTATGTCAGGCTCTGTCCCCGTCTTATTCCTTATGTTTATTTGTGTTTCCCGCCTGTCATACTTTTGTTGTTCTGATCTTTGTGATTTCTGTTTTGATTCTGTGTACCTCGTTCAATTCTGTCATTTCTCACTCATTCCTCAGTCTACCTCTTGTCTCCAGTCCTCAGTTCTAATCATTCACACCTGTTCTCATCAGCCACCTACCCAGCTGCTCTCATTACTCACTCCCCCTCTGCCTTAGAAAAAGCCTTCCTCTCCTCCACTCTGTCTGGTCATTGTTCTGTTTACACAGACAATCTCAGTCCTCTTCACCACACTACTGTACTCTGATGTCCTGTCCTGTTTCTGCTCCTGTATGCCAGAGTAAGTTTTTGCTGCCCTGGCAGCTTCTTGTTTTATGTTTAAAATAAATTATTATTATTTTAAACCCCTGCCTCATTCGCTTGCCTGCACGTGGGTCTAAAACACAAGGATTGTGACAACCTCAGCGACTTCAGTCACGGTTATGGACAGACCAACCCCAAAGTCCCCCCACAACTCAGCTTCCTCCATGGAAGACGTGTCAATGGGATTGAGAAGGTCCGAGAAGTATTCCTTCCACCTCCCGATGACATCACTGGTTGAGTTCAACAGCACCCCACATTGCCTGAACAATGTTACAGTAGTCCCTCATCGCAGGGTATCCATACCCTGAAGACCCGCAATAAGTGAAAAACTACAAAGTAGGAATAGTAGTACAAGTAGTAAGCAGTAGTTTATTTTATTTTCTATATCCATCTCTCTCTCTCTCTCTCTCTCTCTCTCTCTCTCTCT